>DF240587.1:2652-38073 GCA_000507305.1 Breviolum minutum Mf 1.05b.01
TCCACAAAAAATCATAAACTAAGGATCAAGGTTCATATGATATACCATATTTAATTTGTGTTGATAATTCATATGTTTCTATTTTCCCCTGAAAATTAACATGTTACCTGCTACCCCGTGATTTTGAGGATTCTGGTGTTCTAAGACGCTCTTCATTTAGGATCAGAAAATACAACTCATCCCTATCATAGGGTAGATAGCAAAACCTACTACTGTAAAAACTGTGGTGATTTCCAAGCTTCACAAGTTGGAATTCTAGTCCATTTCATCATCATTCTCAACTTCTTGCAATACCAGGCTGGGACAATATCATAGGGTAGCCTGACAAAGGTCTCACCATTTCGAGGAAAATTTTGTCTTCCTTCAGCATCGTTGCAGGCAAGGGACAAACTAGGCAAGGTACCTGGCATTGTTGATCAACAATAGGGAGCATAGTAAGCACCCCTTTGACAGTACACACTTTTTAGTTCGCTTAATCAGGTGGTTGGAGAAAAATGACACACACACACACATTCCCTAAATGCTGGTTTAATGGTGATTTAGCATGGTACAAAGTAAAAAATCGCCGAACATAAATCCAAGTACGTTGGGTTTGCCCCGATAGGCCTATAGTTGGCATGTACCAGTCGGTGGTTTGTTGTTCAACATACTGCCCGGACCTACGCCCCCTCCAGGAGGAAGAATGGTTTACAAGGGCATTTTTTGAGTTATCAATGATTCTTGCTGTAACTCCTTGTATGAGCATTGTTTCTGGTGCGGGTATTGTGTGAAAACAGAACGATTTTTGAACGAAACCGTTTGGTCCCTTGTCCTTTGTCAAAAACCTTTCTCTCTCTCTCTCTCTAGGATGAATCAAACCCTCCATTAGACGGCCACATCTGGGTGGAGGTCATTTTGAGTATTTCGGATTTCTCTCCCTAGTTAATAAGAACTGTGCTAAAACCCACACCAATCAGACAGCTCTATTTTTGGGGATGTGTTATCATTTCCGAATTGAGTAGTGAGAAATAGGGTTTTCACTTCATCTCCCTTTAATCATGGTTTCATACATATTTCTAGCATTTCCTAGCCACACAAATCTTTATACAGTTTTCATGCTATCTCCCTTTCAATATCTTTTATACATATCCTGGCCCGAGATGTTTCACTTCATCTCCCCTTCATACTCCTTTCATAATCTTTCATGCACATATTATAGCCCTAGAAGTCTTTTAAATTCAGGGGTTGAGGTTGTCAAGGAAGGGGTCAAAATCCTACTAGAGAGTACCACTACCACTACGACTACGACTACAACTGGGACTGGGACTGGTACTAGGACTAGGACTAGGACTGAACTAGGACTGAACTAGGACTAGGACTAGGACTAGGACTAGGACTGACTAGGACTAGGACTAGGACTAGGACTNATCCTGCATCCTGCATCCTGCATCCTGCATCCTGCATCCTGCATCCTGCATCCTGCATCCTGCATCCTGCATCCTGCATCCTACATCCTACATCCTACATCCTACATCCTACATCCTACATCCTACATCATCATCATCATCATCATCATCATCATCATCATCATCATCATCATCATCATCATCATCATGATGAAGGCTCAAACTTGGCCGTGCATCCATCACCCTGAATTTGCCTGGGTCTGACAGATCTTCTGGAGCTTCTGCTCATCAATGGTCGTTTCTGTGACGATCACAGGACCTTAACAAAAGAAACACATGAGGTGCTCGGGAAAATCCATCACCCATATGACCCATACCATCCATCTATGGTGTATTTACCATTATTTACCTACATTTACCATAAAATATCAAACACATGTAGGTAAATATACCATAGATGGATGGTATGGGTGATACTTGGATTCTGTGGATAAACAACGAATCAAATCTGCAATTGCTTCTTGTTCAACTTGCCTGGGCATACAGGTGTGGAGAAACTCGACTTAAAAGTACCCAAGAAATCCTCTGGTTTCTTTCCAAAACCCATTTCTTGACAGTTTTGTCTTGTTTCGTTTTTCTTTTTTGTAAACCTTAATGTTGCGTTTCTAGTCGCACCCCTATGTCGTAAACGGCTTCTTTTGGGATATGCTCCGACACATCCCAAATCAGCTCATTCCAAATCAGCTGGGAGCTGGAACGCGAAATGTCACCCATGCGCACCTGAGGTGATGCGAGTCTACCCTTCCTTTCCTTCCACTTCTGGAAGCTTTTTTAAATAGTGGCCATGATGATCATGATCATGAGCACCATCATCGATCATGAGCATCATCATCAGTGTTTCGTCCTTTTCTGTTTTCTCATCCCTGTTATTCATGTCATGCTGGTCTTTAAGCACCCCAACCCATTCCACTGCAGTCAAGTCCGGCAATGGCTTCAGCATACCAGCCTTCCGATTCCCGTTGCATTCTGCTGGTTGGCTTATATGGACTCCCACAGTATTAAGCCATTTCGTGCTCCCTATTCAACCGTGTCGTATGATCCATTACATAATCCAAACAACCAAAGCATTTTACATAACTCATTTGGGTGGGTTTCCAAATTTGGCAACCCCCCAAGCCCCTCAACGAGTGGTTAAGCTCTAGTATTCTGCAAAAGGAAACTGCATAGGATTGTCGTTGCAATGGGATGTTCACTTCAGAGAACTCATTTGGAGACACACCTGACAAGGAAATCTTCCTGGTGTCCACCCCCACCCCCAAAACCAGGGCGTTGTCAATTCTCTTTGTCACAAAGTAACAAAGCTTTTTGACAATCTTAGAACTTGAAACAACCTCTTACCCAGGATATTGGATGATATTGGTATATATTTATGTTATCTTTTCCCTTGAAACAATCCCTTGAATCTTATCCCTTTCGGTTTTCACAAATCCCTAGAGTTGGATGACGACCCAGGATGGACTGCTCTGGCCAGAGCTCCGGAAGTCAGGATGTCTGGATTGATTGATTGTTGCAAGGGCAGGATCATTGTTTTTTCTTGACCTGGAACCTAAAATGTCTTTTTTTCATCAGGATGAAACATTTCTTTTTGCTCACTTAAAATGGAAGGTGGGCAACTCAAATCATAAACCCTGTGGACGACCTTCACCATCAATGTTTTGATTTTTGATCGTTACTAACCCCCGGAAAATTGAGCATTAACATCCATCGCCCTTTAAACATGATGGTTGGAAGAGTTTGAACTTTCTTTGTTTTGGGGGAAGGGGACTTTTTTGCAGGGCAAACGGTCAAACTTTGGCATTTTGACGAAGATTTCCGGTGGTGGAAACCAAGGTTGCACCCTCCAAACGGACGTTGTGCAATGCGAATCTTCAAAACCACAACGAATCTCAACTTACAACATGCATCTGCCAAACCATTCATGATGATAGCTGCATGTATATTAACCAACCAAGAAAAAATCCTTCAAAAACTCAACAGGATTCCCCCCCCCTTACATCAAGTATACCTTTTCGAGTCTGATGTTTTGGTTCGTCAAAAACATTAAAACCAGAGACTTCAATGTCCACAATTCATCCAATTTCTTTGCTTGTTTTGCTCCCTTTAATTCATTCTGATGTGTGTTCTTGTTTTTTTCCGAAAAAAAATGGAGGGAACATCCACTGCGAGGTTTACACCGACTCCACAGTTGACGCAATCGATGGGCCTGGAAGCTCCACCTACCCACAGGCAACTTCACTCGACCTTCAGTCTCCTGTTGTGGAGGTTTGTAACCCGAAAAGCAGCAAGTAGCACTGATGTTGTGTGCATATATATATATATTTGTATATTCTATAACTATATATCTACACGTTTACATCTACCTCTGTATGTGTGGGTTGAGACTTGTGCACTAAATTCATGAGTCACTCAGATTGAGATCAATGATGTGAAAAAATGCTGTACCAAACACTTCAATGATGCTGAATACTGAGAAGTAGCCCTTTAAATAATGAGATTAGTGTTGGGAAAACATCAACTGCAACAGGCAGGCGCTTGGCAATGAATCTCCCATCTATTTGAACTTTTTTTCCCTCTGAGGATGTGGTGGAGAATGAGGTTAATATTGCGAGCTGGTGGTGTTTTGGTAGATCTATGTAGAGGACCACAGCTTTCCGTGGATGTGTTTTGCGGTTAGGTTGAGAAACCATGCTGTTGATGCATAAAATCCCACAAATACTGGGATACACTCCAGGACTGGCCAACCGAATTCCAGCCATAGTGCAATAGTCCATATATGTCCATATCGTGAAGATTAAAATGGAACAGAATGGAAGCTACAACTAGCTATGGTTATCCATGTTGGCAATTTACAGGGTGACTGTTTTGGCGTGCTGGCATCCTGACCCTTTCTGCAAAAGTTCGAAAGGTGACTTAAAGTTTCCGACGTGATCAACGGTGGGTTACTGTTTGAATCATGTGGGGACCTGCAAATCCTTATATACATCTACCAGCATCAATCGCAGGGCAGGCTGGAACATCCTTCATGATCGATGTATTTCTGTCTTTCTGATCCTAAACAGGGTGAATTCCAGTGAACCATAGTAGTGAGTTTTCTCTCGAGTGTTGTCAATATGAACATGCCTCAAAATTTGAGGTACAACGAAAAAAAATCCACCATTTTCAGGCGCCTTTGACACATTTTCGTTGTCTGCAGCTTCCTGAAGGACGTTATCAAGAGAAATGATGGATGTCGGTGGGTATTTCTGCAAAGGAAGCCATGCATTCAGATGTTTTTTGAAGGCAATCACTGAAAAATTGGTTCAAGATTATAAGTATAAGAATCACCAAGAACCCCCTTCAAATCTAGCATGTTGACAAAAAAGACTTTCCAGTTCTCCAAGACCCTCAACAGCCAGCCGTTTTTTTAACATGTCTCCTGTGCATAGCTTTTATCTGTGAAGGGCAAGCGGAAGCCTGTCCGTATGCCTGCACAAGAGGCCGAGTTTTGACCTCTCCCTCTCATGATGAAACATAGGACCCATGGGAATGGTATATTTGCCTACTAATCTACCATACACTTCTGCCAAATGTAGGTAAAAATACCTTCCAACTTTACAGCTCCAGTGCTTTTCCCACGTTCTGCTGTTGCTGAACAACGGTGGCCAGTGGTATGAAATCACGTCGTTTTTCCTAATTTTTTCTGTTTTGGAGTAGACAAGAAATCCTGCCGCGCTAAACCCCCGCACGTTCACCTCCAGTTGACGTGAGTGAGTTGAGTTATTTGCTGACCAGTTTTTGTCAAAATATGACGAATAAGTCTTAGGATATTCTTCTCAGAATGCTGAGTACCCTCCCTGAAACTAACGTAGCACCTGAAAATTGATGGATGGAAGATAAGATTACTTTCCTTTTGGGGTGCCATCTTTTCAGGTGGGAACTGTTAAACTTCCAGGGAGTATGTCTTGGGAATTGCGACCCCCCCCCCGCATAAAAAAAAACTAACCAAACGGTGAATCATTAAGAATTGTTTGAAGCTTCAGGTTGGCAACACGTAAACTGGTTGGCGTCTATTGCCCAGTAGGATCCATGGGAATGGTATAGTCTAGTCACCTACATGAACGGTTGATCTCTATGCTAAATGTATGCAAATACACCATACATGGATCCTATGGGTAATGGTGAACAGTGACACATTAGTTTTTTGAAAGGATGCCATTGATCTCATTGTATTGATCCAATGTTTGGTCAATTAATACTGCAGCATCTTCACCAGTTCGGGTGCTAATTCAAAAACCTCAAGTTGCAAACGTGTATTTCTCAAGGCATCCCCGGGATTCATCATTGCAAAAAACAAAGTATTTTCTGACTTCCCCATCCACAGGATACGAGATGGTTGATACATGATAAGCTTCATCCCCATCCCCATCTGCATCTGTACAGTCAGCCTGGTCGTGGATCGTGCCACAGGGGATTTTCCTGGGGTCGTGGATTCGGTGATTCCAGTAGATCCTGGAAAAATCCGCGTAGGGGGGGCGTTCCACCGACCCCTTTGTTAAGCGAAAATGAAAGGTGAAAAAATATAGGTAAAGATATTACAAGTGCCCTCAAACAACGAATTGTAGTAAAGGTCTTGAGACCCTAAAAATGATTCAACACTCCTGCTCAAAATGTGAGTTGTGTGTGCCCGTTTGGTGCCGTTCCTTTGTCGACTTTTGGAAATTTCCAGAGTTTTTGAAAACCTTTCAATGTTACATCCAAAAAATATACGGCTCATGCCTCTGCTTGTCTGAAGAAACATGGGGCACCTTCGAAAATCAATCTAAGCATTCCCTCCTACCTTTGAGCTTGGAAATCTTCCTTTTCAATCTCCCTAATAGAACCTTTCCCCGAGAAGAATCTTCTTTGCTTTCGAGCATCATCCAGGATTTCACACCAATCATTGCGACCTTAGTGACTTTTCAATGCAAAAAAAACGAGGATAGTCGTGGCTAATTGAAGACAGAAATAAAAAATCATATCTCATATATAGGAGTAGTGTTTTGTTCTGCTTTTGGTAGACTTGATAGGAAACAAAAGAACATGATTTGCCAACTTTCAACAGAAAAAAACACAAATGCATGGGAAAATGCCAAATCAATCTTGTGTTGCAGGGGTTTCTTTGAGTTTTACAATCCCCCAATACGGATCGGAACATGTCCAGGACATTGTGCATACCGACTGCAAAAGATGGTGAATTTCAAACGCTAAACAACACATGCCTTTAACACAACAGAACCCGCCCACCCTTTGGGGCATAATTTACCTATATATTTACCTTAACGTTTGAAACATGCCAAACCCAGGCTAGCTTCAAGCCGTGACCAATTTTGGCGAACCTGCTAAGTACTCAAATAAAACATGAAAATAAACATTAGCATTCGGATGCTACCTCTGGCAGGAATCCCCAAGTGTAAACATAATAAGACTCCTGGCCACTGTTTCTGGAGCATCCCAACATAAGCCCCTATGATTTCAGAAATGCAACACCCGCAAAAACTAAGATGAAACCTGAGAATGCCCACTTGGAAAATAGAAAAAACATCAACCCAAACCATCCCAAACCATCAATTCTTGGCTTCCAGCCGTTTGGTGCAGAAAAACAGCAGGATGATTCCAATTCCACCCCTCAAATTCGATAATCCTTTTCTGACACTCAGAATTTATATCGACCTGAGTTGGAAACGGACAGGGCTACCATCTCCATTCACTGCCTGCAGCGATCCCAGATGACCCAATTCGACAGCAAAAGTGTGACCTTCACCCTGTACCAGGTGTACTCGACAGCAATGGTTTTCCGTTAGCAACCCAAAAATGTGGACCACCTCCATTCCCCAAATGATCTTACATGCCAATCTCAATTCTTTGTCCTTACTCAAAATGTCACGTGAACAATGACCACAACCCTGACTATTTGCTGTATATAGGGGCGTATACTGCCCAACTTTTTTAGGGAGTTTTTGACAAGACATTACAGGGGTCCCTTTGAAACAATCAGTACAATGAAATGTCATAAGGATCTTGAACGTTGCTCAAATCCATATAGCTATTACCTCCAGGATTTCAGTTGAAAAGGTTGGCTCCTTGGAGAGTTTCGTATCCAAAATGGTTGTGTTGAATCAGTTTCAGCTAGCAGTTCCAAGGGAAAACATTCGGCTTCCACTATTCGTTTCTTCTGAAGTTCCCTCAAATGGTTAAAGAATCATGAAGGAACCGATGTTTTTTCACACGTGGGTAGCTGTAAACTTCACTAATTAGAAGGTGAAAATGGTCTCCTTCATACAGAAATCTCAACCAAGAGGAACTTTACAAAAGGCGAGTTTTCGCATGCTTCCAAGATTGTATCATGTATCATCACACGAAAATCTCCAGCAAAGCTGTCCATGACTGCCTGGAGGTTTCAACCCTATTCCAATAGGACATAATTAATTACATCACATCTATTACCACCCCCCCCCCCTCGAAAACTCTTGAAATTTTGATGTCTAGCCCAATTGATATGACATGAATCGTTCGAAGATGTATCTCCTATGAAAAAGAGGGATTTTCCATTGTCATGTTATTCTTTTCGGGGAGTGGAAATTATCATCATGGATCTTGCAGCTACATCTACATCTTAGTTTTCCCGTTCTACAGGGGTCATTATATCACCAACCCAAACAATACACTATTTTCTCGGAAATGCATGGAAATTACCATACATTTTAGCATCAAGTTTGATTTGACCCAAATGGGCGATTTAATGATCCCAGAGTTCATTAGTTGAAGCCGCCTCAAGCTTCTCATCAGAGATCTTCTTCTTCAACTCATCCAGCCTGGGGAAAAGTTCGATGTGGTTTGGTGCTTCAACTGCCGGGTTTCCCCCCATTAAAGCCAACCGAACACGGCTTTTCAAACCCAAAAATGGATGGGTTTCCCATTGGATCTATGGGATTTACATACCATTGCCATGGATGCTATAAGGTTTGTAGATGTTATTTTTCCCGGTATTTCCCAAGGTAGGCATTTTCAGGTGGACAAGACTTGCCAATCAAAAGTATGAGGCATCCGATGGGTTTCTTTGAGGGACTTTTCTTTTTCTTGTCTCAAGATTTCATTTTGAACTATGTACAATTAGAATACCCACCCTTGGGGGGTTGTAACTATCGGAGCCATACAATATGTATATGTATATATATATATACGTATATATAGGATCCTTTTTCTTGGTACCTATTACGGTATAGGTTAAAATTCTCACCCTTGCGAAAAAAAAAATACCACTCCGGGACCCATCCAAGCCCTAGAGCGCTACAAGCACTTGGGAGAAAAATGTTGGGCAAATTTGGTGAAAACCTTCACGGTTTTTGGGGATTGGATTCCCAAAAATCCTTTCAAAGCAACCCAACTAATTAAGATGGCAAAATACCTTCGGTTTTAAGGGCTTTCAGAAACAGAAAGGCACCCAAAAGGATCCCAAATCCCTTCGCCTGTTACCTTCTTTTTTAAACAATGGTCGGTAGTTTAGTAGTCCAAATTAGATCATTTGCCTAATGTAGGGGTAAGAAACGATCACAAACAACAGACAATTTGAAACCACCACCTCTCCGACTCCCATCTGGCAGCCTCTGTTGAGCCCTACATTCATCCAATGATTGAACGACCTGAAGCAATGGATCCCATGGAATTGGTGTATTTACCTATTTACCATAAAAATTAACCAAATCTAGGTAAATATACCATACATGGATCCTATGGAATGGCTTCCTGAAATCCTGCCCTTCGGATGAACATACTACCACTTTTTGGAAGGTTTTATTGTACATCCTAGGGGTCGTGCAGAGTTTCAGCCATACAGACTTGGCGGATGGACATTTTGGATACAGTCTGATAAAAACCTCAAAAAACTAATTATGATTCCCAGAAATGGACAAGTGAACTTCGGAGATTTCTCTTTTTGAAACTACCAACCAACCAGGGTTTTCTTTTATTGCTCATTTGGGGCATCACCAAAGGATTCATCACCTATGGGGTAGAAAAAATTGCCACCTTCACGGTTCCAAACTTCCCATCTCCAAGGCTTCGGATGACCTTAAGGGAGTTGCTCCAAGGCTTTGGGAGGTTTTTTTGTTGTTAAAACCCACCCCTTTATTTTCAGCTTCATGTGAGAAGCTTAGGGAGGTGGAACCTTCCACCCCTCCAAAAGCACGGCGATTTTCCCCATGGCTTTATTGGTCCTTCGAAAAACCGGTGGGGAAGGTGCTTTGACTCACACATATTTGTTTGATGTCCCATTCAGTGCAGGAAGATCCAGTGCACACCATTGAAAATGATCCCGCTGCTTTCATGGACAATGAAAAATGCAAGAGCGAAGGGCGATGTCTGTGGAACTTAGAAATTCTTTCTGATTCTCCTCAAAACCCTGCACGCTTCATATAATTTGGGCTACTTACATAGAAGGCATACTTCCAAAAGGGTTCACAAAAACAATACACACCTTACATCTTGAGATGTCTGATCACTGATATCCCAGCAACCCGAAGGTTGTACTCGTTGGTAAACCTTCGAAGCGATTGAGGCATCTGACATAGTCTCGCGCTAAAATGTGCGAGGCAGCTTTGGTCGTTTCACACCTTGCGGTCCGGGGTGCGAAAAGATTGCTGGTGGCCCTTCATTTCTCTACCAGAAAGGTGTCTTTCTTGCAAATCTTCCAAAATAGAAATTGGGAAATTCCATACTATACATAGAACATTCTATTCCTTGGACTTAAAGAGGTTCCCATCGTGTCCAATCATTTAAGTGTCCACATTTGATTTCAAGTTCTATCAATGATTCCATATATGTTTTGATGGGATGTGAGTCATGGGATTACCCTGACGATCTCTTTTATACCGGTATCCAACGTCAATTTAGGTGGAGCTTGCTATTGGACTCTCTAAAAACTCATGGACATTTCATGTTCGAAAAAAAAATCCAAAGATTTTCTGTTGACCATTTTCGGTTCCATTCAGATTTTGTTGTACCAAAACTCTTCCACAACAATCCCCACCTTTCCAACTTTTTGGGATCATCCAACCCAACTGGTGGGAAAAAAAAAAGCACTGAAGCTTCATCAAATGGATCGATTTGGATGGGAAAAACATCTCATGATTTTTTGTCAAAAAAAAATATCTATCCAGCATTCTGTAGCAACTTGGATAAGTTGGTCCTAATTCCAAGTTACCACAGAACTGATTCATCCCAAAAAATCTGGGCCAGTTAAACCCAATGGCATCGCATCCTTTGAGATCCTTCAACCTTTTTTACTTTCTAGTTGGTGGTTGAACCAACCCATCAGAAAACAGTGAGTTAAATTGGATCATCTCCCCAGGGATCGGGGTGAAAATAACAAGTCTTTGAAACCACTATCTACCAAACATGATATATAATCAACATAACGAACTACAATGATAGATAATGAATAGACCCTGCCACCTGCATAAGTTCCTATAGGAATGATGGTGTTTTTTCCTACCACAACCGTTGACCACTTTACCCTGACCCACCCAATCAATAACTCCATGCAGCTCCAAGGGGCAAGTTTGTGCCATTGCATAATTCCTCAGGGAATCACTTGCGAATTCCTATGAAAATTCCATTGAAGAAAAGATCTGTTTTAAGAAAAAACTATGTGCTTGTTGCATCTCAATTTTTTGTTGGGAGGGTGGCTCCAAAACTGATACTTTACTTCAAAAGTTGCGAAATGTTTGGGATCTGTTTTTTGGTGGGAACTATGGGATTTCTTACGATTTGGCCTTAAATGTTTCTTCAAATCACCTTTGTCATGGGTCTACTCTGAATCTAGATTCGACAAGAGGGAAGAATAATGGGTCATCCATTTTCAAGCCTCTGGTCTGGTTTACATTCAGGCTCACACGGATTATTAATGTTTGCCTCAAGAAAATGAAGAGTCAATGGCCCAAGATCAATCTGGCTAATCTTATCTTCATAAACATTCCTGAAACTGAATGTGAGGGTCATTTTGCGAGGATGCCTTTCCTCCACCAGCATATTAGGGCGCTTTGGTTGCAATAGCAAGCCTTGCTCCAGTTTTGAGCCAATCAAAAAAAACATCATGGCCTACACACACACCAACACACTCCTCATTTGATGCCTTTTCCCTTGAACCATCCCCCAACAACCACCATCCAAAAACATCCAGCAAGATTCGGGTCGGCGCACGATGACGTCTGGGAAAACCATATGGAAGGACGCCTTCGCCGATATCAGCCAGTAGGTGCAACGCAATGAAAGGTACAGTAGTACCCATAGGATCCATGTATGATATATTTACGTATATACCGTATACTGTATACCAACATTTAGTTTATCTGTACGATACATGTTAGGTAAATCTACCATACATGGATCCAATGGGGTACAAGTTTGCCCTAAGGGTCCCATGAGAAACTATCATGGAACGATATGTGTCCTTGCTAGGTGGCTTCACTCCTAGTCCAGCATCAGTGGATAGGTGGATAGGTCATTTATCCCCAATGCTTTTTGGGGTTTTTTATTATAAAATATAAATCCTTACATTTTGTTCAATCAGGAAAATACTCAGCAGAACTTCCATGCTCATCATTCTGTATATCAACAGGTGAACCAGGTTGTAGATCCACAACAGCTTGAAGCATTGGTGGCATCTTTGGTAGAAGCTAGAGTTGAATGGTAAAGAATCAAACAAAAAGAAGATAAACATTCCGTTAACTTACAAAAAACTAAGGGTGTGACACTGGCCTCTCCGAGTCTTCCCAAACAGATTCCGTAAAAAAAAAAGGAACCAGGTGTGCTACTAGCATCACTATCAACCAAAAAGATTGAATCCATCAGTTTAAGCCCAAAATATGCTAAAACATCTCAAGTTCAACACCTCCCAACATTTTCAGGGACATTTCATCTGGGTAGACTATCATAATTCACCAACTCAAAGTAATTTTCAGGCCCATGTTGGTTGTACAGTTGCCCTGAAAAACACCACATTATCTTCCCAAACTTCCAAAACACTACACTCCCTGAAACGAAGTTTTTGCACCTCATTCTTTACAAAAAGGAAGGCCTAGTCACTCTTGTCTTCCAACTCCTAGTTTTCAGAGCTATTATTTCCGGGGAGTAAATCAAAATCATATCAGCAATATCTTGGATTTGCTAAAGATGCTTGGAACAAGTTCCAAAAACCTTCTCCCAAATGGTGTTTTTTTCATGGTGATGAATCCCATGGTACAATCCGTTAAAAATCACCGGCAAAAAATCCAAGGTATTAATATTATTAGCAAATCTTTGGTCTACCCCGACCCAGTAACAGTCACAAATGAAGGTGATTTTCGGGATTCCCTACTAAAAATGGTTCACAATCCTGGTAGTGTCTGTTATCCTGGGTGAGTTTTTGTAATTTCGATTTCATTTCCTTGCTTGATGTACGAATCCTGACATCTCGCAACGTTTGGAGCTCCGTGGGTCGCCTTGAAGCGTTGCTTCTTTCGGTCCACACCGGAAGATTGGAAGACGGCCACCTCAAGTCGTAGAACGACCCAAAAAGGGCAAAATTGTACAGGGAAAACCATTGGAAAAATATGAGATAAACCATGAGAACAGTTTTTTTTTGACAAAAATCATGGTTCAATATGATTCATGATTCGTGCATTGCATACTTGACTGCAATTTGTTGTGTTTAAGTTTGCTAGTTTGTTGTGTTGTTCAAAACGAAATCTCGAATCCCTCCAACCTCCATAGTATCTCGTTGGAAAAGGTCTGACAATGATTCAGCCTCAATGTTCAGCCGCTCGTTTATATATGGAGTTATGTTATTTCATCCCGATAAATGGCTGAAAAGTAAGTGGAGTTATGGGACCCTGCTTATAACTGGTAGGTGCTCATCTTGTACAAAAGGTCCATTTTTTCTTAAATCTGTAACTTATTTCATGTAACTTCTGCGGCTACCATCATCCAACACATCGGTCAAGTTAGCTCCATCTCTGGATCTGCAATACGGAGAAGAAAAGAAACGTCCATGTTTTTAAAAAATCATTGTCTAGTCGGTGGTTTGAACCCATGAAGATACAAGTACAGAATTCGTCAAATTGGATCATCTCCCCAGGGATGCGGGGTGAAACCAAAATATATTTGAAGTTTCACCACCTAGCTGTAGTTTTGAAGCCAAACTGTCTTCAACCTTGGTGGTAACACCTGAATGATACCTGAATGATACCTGCGTAAGCAAGAAACCAAGTCTGGTTTATCAGTCATTGGTTGGTTGGTTTTTTGGCTGCTTTGGTTGTGAGCTGCGCTACCAATTCTGAAGGCATTATTGGAACCACTAACCTCTGGCACGGGCATTTGCTGCCCCATATCCTTATCAGTTCTGTCTGAATGAGTAAATTGAATGATCTCATGTCACCAACCCAGATTTTGCTTGAAAAAGGAGATCCACGCACCCTCTGCATCACTGACTGTATACTTTTGAAGGTAAAACATAATATATAGGCCTGAGATGGCCTGAGTGTCAAAAGTAGGCCCCAAATGCAGGATACCAACAAAACAACTATCAGGGCCAACAAAACATCCATTAGGGATCATTTGGCAGGCCTTTGAAGATGTTCGGGTAGCAAGGTGTGCCGAACATCAAAAGCAAAATCACATTAATACCCATCAAGTTCCTTCAACTTCCACCAAACCGGGGGGAATCCTCCATCAAAAACAGGTAAAAAAGAGGTAAATCACAACGGAGGTTAGCCAGATTTGTGCTGTGAGTTCAGCCATCCTTTTGATGGACCCACACTGAAGCTACATACCTACTCCAGACGTAAGGGCTCGTAACTCGTATCTACCCCTCACTTAGTAATAGTTGCAAATCAAGGTTTGTTGGGCTACAGGGATTTCGGATTCCCTGCTAAAAACGTACACCAAGTACGCCACCTGGAAAGTGGATGGCTAGCCACTCCCATTAGTCTTCTTGGTTTATCATAACCCCCGAAAACTAATTGCCACCGAACTTGGGAGTGGCGATAGCAATCTATTTTCACGGTGTAATAATCCTGGTGGTGACTGTTACTAGGTGGGGGGGTAGATCCAACTTGTAAGCCTGTTTAGTTTCCCCTTAAAGCCAGTGATGCGACTCCCGGCAATGCATTGGAAAAGGAACAGCTGCTCATCCTCAACACATCACACGTTGAACCATGCAAAAAAACCTGGGAAATCTGGAAGGCTCACAGTATCCTAGGTCCTAGTTCTCATGACAATCTTTAATTGAAACACATTCTTCCGACGATTTCATCACGCTCCATGCAACTTACTAAAACATTCCCCAACAAGGGACAGGATCACCCCTGTAAAAAGACCCAGCCATTTTTTGAAAAAGCTACAGGATTCCTACTAGTACAGGCCTGTTTCTCTCAAGGAAGCCTGTATCCTATCTCACAAAATTCGTTTGACAGTTGCTCATACTGTGTATTGGGTCCTGCCTAAGCACTGGAACAGTGGATTTTTGGTCTTTCGCCTTAACGCCTTCTTCGGCATTGATACACATCAGAGATTTCGTATGTGTACCAGTATGTGGGGGTCCACAAATGATGAAAGTTAATAGGGGGTCCACTGGAACAGTGGATGCTGAAAGTTCATAGGAATCCTTATATCAAAAAATGAACAAAAACTCGCATAGGATCCATGTATGGTATATTTACACCATAAAACATCAGCCATCCATGTAGGTAAATATACTGTTCGGCCCATGGATCTGTAGGGATCTTTTACCCACTGTTACATGGTTTGTACCTTCCAGCTCCCTTCCAAAGGGCCAACATGCCCATGCAGCAAGGTCTGACCAAAAAAATCTGCAGACTTTACTCAAACCCGGGAAAAAAACCTGGGTAAAACTTGACCTGGCTTTTTCCGGGTAAGTCTTAGGGTTGAGCAATTTGACAGGGGACGCTCCAGTCGACGGGACCCCAAATTCCTCTACCCAGCAGTTGTATATGTCTGGGCAAATTACTATAGTAATATATTAGTTTATATTATTTATATATAATATACATATTTCCTAAACTTGAATTAAAGGCATTTTGAGGAGATTCCCTAACTTTTCACCACCATTTGGGGTGACCAACCGGGGGTTTGGTCGCTATAATTTGTGCATTTCCCCAACTGGAAGAAAAAGGCATTGCGAACCAACATGGCAAAGGATTTGGGTGGATTTACAGACTTCACCTGAGTTCGGGGCTTGGTCTAAGATGAGGGATTCAGTAGGGATTCACACTAACTCACCTATTTTTCGAGTGAGGTCAAACCATAAAATCGCTTTTGTAAACAACTTAAACCATGCACTGGACCACTGGACATGACATATCTGAATTCTTCCGTGATAAATTAGTTTCATCAGAAAATGTCAGGAGTTGAAGCGCTATTCGAAGTGCCGAAACAGGGATTATGTGCAGGGCAGTTTTTGCTGTCTTTTAGAAGGTCTCCGAAAGCGTAATGTCACAATCCACAGGAGTGTTTCCCGTTCCTCAGAGATGTTCCTCAAAGGATCATCAGGCCTGCAGCAGACGTTGTTTCCAGATCATGTTCAAGATTCCAAGATAAATTTGCGAAATCACGTCGCTCTCACCAGAATATCCTCACCCTGAAACAAAAAGATGTTTCATGAGAAAAGATGCAATTTCCCAAATCCGGAAAGTGGATCATCTTCCCCCAAAAAAAAATCATCAATTTTTCGGATGCTGCGTCCGGTTAAAGGGACGAAAAACTTCCGTTTTTTCAGGAAGTTGAAGTTTCAGAAATGATAAGATTGGACCCCCGAAGTTGATGGGTTTGTTGATGGATGTTGTTTTTTGCTTCTCCATCAAGAAATAATTGCCAGGGTTGCACACTCTGTCATTACATGTTACCATCATGTCAACTTTTCAAAATAAACCGACCATCTCAATCTCATGAATTTGCCAGTTGATAGATTTGCAATCTCAACATTATGAACGAATAACACACAACTCACATAATAACGCGAAACGAAGATCCAACTCATTTTATCATTAACATTCCCATTTGACTCAATGATCTCTCCATAAACCCACGACTTCCAAAGCTCAATTGGCACTGCGGAACATTTAGGAAATCATAAATTCACCAGCCAGAATTCCTCGTAACAAAGATACCTTTAAAGGTCAAGCGTAAGGTCACGACGGTGCGATTTGGGTAGATTCAATCATGTGTAATAATAATATTAATAATGATAATGATAATGATAATAATAAGAATAATAATAATAATAATGTGTAGTATGTGTTGTCCCTCTGCCCATGATTCCAGTCACCACCAGGATTATTATATATTTGGTAGGGGATCCCAACCTAAACCTTCATTTGCCACTGTTACCGGAAAGACAAACCAAAATATGCATTTATATGTATACAGACATGTTTTATGACCATCTGAATCTAAAATCTAATGATTCTCTTCAGGTTCTTAATGGAAATTGGTCGCAACAAAAAACACCCTGCACTTTGGGAGATTCTTTCATCACAAGACTCTGCCTGCAAGAGCCCCAAAGGTCCAAATCCAGGAAAAGGGGGTAAGACCTCAAGAAAGCCAAGTTGAACGATCACATATCCCACCAAACGGGAAAGGGACACTAACAAAAAAAAACGCGGCTTGGGAGGTTTGGTGGACCTATATAGACATCATTTTGCATGTGAACATGCTGTCAATCTGTCAAATCAACTAAGTATGTCTTGTTGTATGCAATATTCAATTGAGTTCATTGAATATCATATAACTATACTATACTCACATGTACATGTGTTTTCGGCATAAATGTACGCACAGGGAATGTTGAACATGACTAGTGACTAGAATGGAACCGTGTTCTGATTTGGCGATTTGGTGCCATCAAGCACTCCGTATTTCTGGCTCCCTCCCAATTAATCAGTGGCAATGGGACTCTCACCCGAAATTCAAAAAAACATCGACATTACAAGCAAAAGAAACTATGTCTATTACATTTAAAAGAGGAAACCCCAACATACAGTTATCACCTGAAGATAAAAATGTTCAAGATTCCTTAAGTTAATCCAGACACATGTAAGATCATGTGGCAAGTCATCTTTGAGTCAATCCTGGGGTGGATAGGTCAGTCACCACCATCATGAAACATTTTTGGTTGCAACCAACAATCCCAGTTTCTGATGTGAAAAAGGGACAAGCCATAATAAAATTCATGGATCAATTTCAAATATTTCACCAACCTGATCTCCTTTCAATTAAACCACTTTGTGTATATGATATATATATATATATATTCTATGTAATTTTCCAGAGAACAATCAGAACCCAACTTTTGGAAAAAAAAAACAAGTTGACTCAAAATTACCTTGAGAGGGGACATGCTAGTTTCCAGGAGGATATATCTATATAGATATCAAATCATGGCTTCATGTTCTTGATTCGAATTTCATTTTTGTATGTCTTCCACTTCCACAGTTTCATCGATCTCGGTTTCCATACTGTGATTGTTGCCTTGCCAACAGTACCAAAGGTCTACCCGCATAGTACCTCTTGCAACACGGTGAATAATTGAATCCTAGACTCTTTGTGGTCCAACTACCATGTTCTACATACACGTGTATCTGCAAGTCAGATGAGAAAAACCTTTTATATAACTCAATTTTCAGGCTGAAAATGAACAAATACCATTGACATATACAATTTTTTGGGATAAAGATTCAATCATCGCCCAAACAAATTCATGAACATAGATTGCTAAGAGATTAAAGCCACCAGTCAAATTGTATCTGGTTCCAGACAAAGCCAACCATGCAACCCATTTCACTTTGACACCAACCGACACGCAAATTTTACTTTAACAACTTGGAGATTGCATGAACTCGAATTCTTAACTCATTGAATATTGATTGGTTGACCATGAAACACCTAATTGTGAGGCTATAGAATTAAACATACCGGATGACCTCAAACTAAATTAAATTCTATCGTTATCCAAAATGTCGGTCGGCTAATGCCGAATTACAACCCTTTTCCGCAGGGATGTCACATCATATTGTCTTTCAGTTCAAAAGATTTCAATGTTGTCACTATTTTGTCACTATCACTGTATACTTGGGAGAATTTGTGACACTTCACACTTCGCCGCGGGAGGAGTCGCACATATTAACAATGTGTTGGTACAACTCCTCTCGGTGCTGGTGATCCTGGCAAAGAAAAATGGGACAGAATGTGGTCCTTCAGTCTGATGCCATGCTAAGTTCGATAGAGAGACATGTGACATTACACTCCGATTAATAAAGATAGCACTCAACACCCCTTTTTCCAATAGAACATACATCTTCATGCATCTATGTGATCTGTTGCACCAGTTCTTGCAACCTTTGCAGTATCAAAGCGCCATGACAAGATCGAGTTGGATAACCTGTATTAAACACCTGGGCTTTGAAGACATCGTCGTGTCAACAAAGAAAACATGAGAGACATCTGCAAAATTCCAATCTAGTCTTTCGAAAAGTTATCCACTCGTAAGGTACATTTACCCACATTTGCCTTGGTTCTATGGCAATTTATGCAGGTAAATTTACCAAACATGCCATGGAAAATGTTGGGTCCTTGGGTCGATAAGCTCGGTCATGATCTCCAGTAGGTACATACCTCACCAAAAGGGAACGAATCCATGGGACCCCACCGTTTTTAGAGGGATATGTTGGGAAAATTTTCTGGATGGTATAGAAATCATTAGGTTTTTTTTGTTGTTTGAGAAAGAAGTGGAACCCACCAAAATGCTGGAAGCTACAAACTACATTCAACATCAACTAGGTCAGTTTCGGTGAAGTTTAAGCTAAACAAAAAAGAACTTCTTAATATGGCAATCTCGGTGGCTCGGCTATCGAAGTTGCTGTTTGTCGACATAGCCAATGATCAAAGGATTGGTTCTGAAAGTACAAACATGTGGCAAATTCTGCATATGTCCTTCCAAATGCGAGTAGATGTATATATAAATATACACATATATCATTACATTATATATATATAGAATCATGATATTCTATATTATGTATACTGTACACTTGTAATACTTGAATGTACATGCACATCTATGCAATGGGCGTCTTAAAACTAGGCGTCCTGACAAGTCCAGTGATTCCATAAGGAACAATGAAATCACCTAGAGCATTTTTTGAGAGCCAGTAATCCTTTTGTCACACCGAAACTATGTCCCGTTGCTTTCCATCTGTCAACACTGCAAAACTGGGGACGACCGTACCATTCGCAGAAGTTCTCTGTGGTATAATCTGCCCAATCTTCTTCACCTGACAGGGAACTTTTCGATCAGTTTAATCTGAATTTAGTATTTGGTATGTATATATATATATGTATACAGATTATCTGGTCAATTTACTATAATTCCTAAGGTCCTAAGGCCAACAACCACAACCACAACCGATAGCCAACAGCAACAACAGCAGCAACAGCAGCAACAACAACAACAACAACAACAACGACAACGACAACGACAACGACAACGACAACGACAACAACGCTGGCTCAAAATTATGTGACCAGAAACATGGACCTACCAGCAATAAGCAATAACTATAATGAAATTCGATGAATTCTGTGGTCCCTTTCGCCTTTTTGGTACCCTTTTTTTTGAATCATGGTCAAATAAAACCCCCAAACAGCTTGATGGTTGACCCTTCCCTACCCCACCAGGAAGAGCTTTGGTGGCCACGAACCACCTGCGGCGCTGCATTGACTGGTCATCTGGTTTGGCTATATCACGTCAATGGCACCTTGTTCTATCATTTCCTCAAAATGTCAAATGACCTACTAGGATGTTGACAACTTTTCTGCCACTGCAGAAAC
The DNA here is from genome assembly GCA_000507305.1 of Breviolum minutum Mf 1.05b.01. NCBI lineage: Eukaryota > Dinophyceae > Suessiales > Symbiodiniaceae > Breviolum > Breviolum minutum. Next base: position 22,995 of record DF240587.1, read on the forward strand.
GCCAGAACTTTCAACTTGAAAACTACTACTGTTTTTGCATTTTAAGGTTCTTGATGAGACACGTAATCAGATCTTATAGCTTACAGTATGTAATGCTATCAGTATGTTGGCATATGGTTTGCTCAAAATGTATGGAAAAAATGACGTAGTATCTTAGGCCACTAGTTGCAATGGTGTTATGTATCATCCCTATAAACGGCCGAAAATAACCTGTATTTTTTGGCGATTTTTTTCACACCAAAATAATTGGAGTTATACACACACGAAAACTAAGATGGCAATGGACAATCATCATTTCTCTTTACATAGAGATACATCTTCAATTGGTTGTTTTTTCCAGCCAGTCATGTTATAGTCTTCGGGAGTGGTGAATAACTCCACTTCTCACTGGTGAGGTTCCATTGCCATCTTGTAAGGCCCAACTACTCGGCCCCGTCCCACATCATCAGCAACGAGACCTTCGAAGGGCGTCACAAGAGTGCCAGGTATCTGGGCGAAAAAAAAGGACCACCGTTTTCCGAGCTAGGATACGAAAGCCAAGCAGATTTAAATGGATGGAAATGCTGATTGAAACAACCATTTCCCACATTTGGAATGATCATCCAATTGAAACAACCATTTGGAAATGGTTGGCTTTCGGGTACAAACGGTACAAACCATCCGATGTTTGTCGGTCCAAAGGTTTTGTTGTGATCAATTCAGGTATTTGGCCAGGGTGACTACTTTGAAACCACAAATTGATCTATTGCCATTCATCAATTTTGGGGTCACTCACCCATACCATCCATGTGTGGTGTTTTTTACCCACATTTGGTTGTTTTTTTATGGTAAATGTAGGTATATAAATATACAGGACCATACATGGATGCTATGGGCATTTGAACCATAGCCATGTGCCAAGCTTCTTCCTAAGTGACCCTTTGATTTGATTCTTTCGAAAACACTGCAGGAAAAAAAATCAGATGTAGCAAATCAAGAGACGTGAAAAACATTGATATACCCAGAGTTATGCCTTTGATGTTGGTGACATGTCAACTAGATAACAACGGTAACACAGTAGATGCCTTTAAAGATAAACATTGATATACGTAGAAATACAGCAAATGATAACAAAAGTTGGTGACAATGACCGTGAGCACAACAAAAGTTCAAATGTGACTTCTTGGACTTCAAATGAAGAAACTGGACCGTATCATGTTCAACTGGCAGTACAATCAAAAGTTTTTGGAGAAGACACAGAAGACTATAGGCACAATGAAGCAAAATCATGTATATATACATATAGACTATATAGATATAGATAAACAGTAAGTACATAATATATGCTATGATTTGGCGATTTCTTTAGGATATCTATCCCATAGACCAAGCTATCCGCAGGCGACGTGCAATCTGAAACGCCGGGTCACGTGCATATGGAAACATCAAAATAAGCATTGTCGAGAGTAGCAAGGCTCGCCTGGCAATTTCTTTTCTCAAGTCAACAGGGGAGCTGACCCCTGTTCACATTTTTCCACTCCCAGAAAACCACCTTATCCTTTCTCCCGTTCGGTGAAATATCTGATCGTTCCCTGGAGGGTTTAATGTTTTTTTTTGCAACCCGAAGTTAAGAACAAAGTAACAACATGTAGTCAGCAGAACCTTAATAATTGATTCAACCTCAATCAGCTTGTAAGTAATAAACATCCCATTTGGAAGGGCGGCTTGTACATCTCAAACAAAAACCGTGTACAATACACTTTTGTCCAGCTCTAAAAAAGCATCCTTGCCATGCAATGGAAAATGTATCATCTGAACATAGCTGGTTGATTTGGTTTCAAGTGTTTCTCGTGGAAGGATATAGTAGAATTGCCCCCAGAAATAATGAGTGATTTGAGCCATTACACTGACTGTACAAGATCAGAAACATGATTTGAGTTCAGGCATCTTCATGATATTTCATTCACTTCTGATAAGTTGTTTTTCTTCCATGCTGAGGATTGGTCATGCTCTACACCCTTCTCCCTGTTGTTGTTTATTTGAAGCTACTGGTAACGCTGCAGTAATAAGGACCTCGGCCAACATGCTTGTGAACACAGAAAGTTGGGAAAACAAAGCTGCCTGTTGCTTTGAAAGTAGATTTCAAGACCTCAGGCTTGGACTACACTACACACATCCGAACCAAACTGACCTTAATATCAACTTAAAAAAGGCAGCTACAGCAACAAAACACAAACATATGGCAAGACAAATCATCATCATCATCATCATCATCATCATCATCATCATCATCATCATCGTCATCGTCATCGTCATCGTCATCGTCATCGTCATCGTCATCTTCTTCATCATCATCATCATCATCATCGACATCGTCATCGTCATCGTCATCACCATCATCATCCTCATCCAACAACAAATCAATACACTCCCTGAAGCTAACAAAAAAGCCCCTGAAAAAGGGAATCCTTTGGAACATGAATTTCCTTTTTGGGGTTTCAGATACTTCCCCAAACCCACCGGCTCGCCCCGCACCTATCCCTTGAGTTGCCCAGGCGCAGCGATGACTTGAGGTGCACCAAACAACCGGCTATGAATGGGAGACCTCCGTTGGAGCCGAAACCAAGGCTGCCATGGGAAAAACCAAGCCTTCCATGGTAGTTAGTTGGGGGAAACATATTTTTGACAAAAGAATGTGAATGGTCCAACTTCTGTGGTTGTTAAATGATGTTAAATGGTTTTAAATACTGTACCCTGGATTCATGGATGACAAATCGGGCGACCAGAGCAGGTTGGATACATTTGAAATTAGAAAGGTTTCTAGGATGGGCAACTGAACAACCCCTGAACACCACTGAACCACCAGTTTATGTCGCTACTGAAACCCGGCGGTTGAAAACCACCGGGATAGACTTTCCACTCACCCTCTTGGGAACTAACAGGTCCAGGTGGCACTCAACATGCAATGTGTCAAAATAAATTTCTCAGAAGGTGGGACATGTTACCCTGCCTAAAACTAAGATATCCACCTGAAAATAGGCCATCCCAAAGGGAAAATTAGATGAACATTTTTTTCAGGGGCGAGCCGTTGGTTTCAGGGAGAAAAAGTTCCCTGGAAGAAGTCCTGGAGCCCAGTTGATATGGAGAAGATCCCAGGTTTCATGGGATTTCATAACAGGTGGTGGTCTGGGATTTCTTTGTCAATCTTGTCAACAGGATCACCCACATTTTTCAGGTAACCGATGGTATTCGGCGAAAAGCCTCAAACTCCTTACCCGAATTTGAAAGCTGTGAAAACATCGGTTCTCAAACTGAATTTGATGGATACCTTTAAGCAACATGATGAAACATGTCTAGATTTGGGATTGAGGTGGGAGATCAATGAAAGTGATTGATTATTGAGCTTGGATTGAACTGATAAGGTGTTATAAGTTATAGTCATGATAATGGTGCTTCACATTGATGATCTAATGATAATGTGACAGTTGATTCTGATGAGGTTGCTTGAGTATTAAAGGCTAATTATGAAAAATCAAAGAAGCAAAGGATTCATAAAGATTCGACTGGAAACGCAACAAAAATGTCCACCTCATCTTAGAGGTTTTCAAGAGTAGTGTCCACAAACAAACCAATATATTGTACTTTTTATACATGTCATTATATGTCTATGTACAAAGGTTTGACTTTTCCTGCATATTCACGATGATCACCAAAACAATCACCCCCACCGTGAAGTTTTTGTACGTGATGTTGGAAATCGTTGGAAAAAAATAAGCATGGGACGGGATGCCTACCATCTGATCATCAGCTCCGACAAAACGTTTCAACCATGCCAATGATCAAAACAACACACATTTTGGTGCAGATCTTGGAAGAAAAGAAATGAGGGGCAAAGGTAGTTCATAGGATATATATATACATATAGATGGATATATGTGATGATTCTAAAACCCTTTCATGTTAGAACATGGGTATATATATGATTGTAAATATAAACACCTCCTTAATTAAACACACTAGCTCAGGTCTGAAACTTTCGATGCTGAAAATTTTAAGCGACTCTTGAACCTGCTGAAAAAAAACCTCCCAAAACCTCCATGTTGGGAACTCTAGATACCCCAAGCGGGGGCGAAGCCCCCCCCTGCACATAACGAATCCAATCCGAAAAAAGATGGTTGAAATCCATGATTCTTTCAAACCAACATGTGACCCTAACATTCATGGAAAACCGATGGCTGTCAACCTACCTATGTTTCCCAAGCTGATTCAGTCACCAAGCACCAGCAGTTTCTAAGTTTACCAACTATAGCCATGGTTACCCCAGTTGACCTGGGACAATTGTGCAGGTTTATGGTGAACAAATCTCAATCGAAGCTACATATTTTCCTGAAAAATGTCCGGGACTGGGAAAGGAGTTATGAATAGCAAACAGTATAGAAGTACAGTCTAGAAACTTCTTCATTCCGGTTCAACCGGGAAAAAAAAGGAATTGATAAGGACTGGGTTTTTTGGTCAAAAATCCTGCTCCCCGAAAGGATCTGTATATATGATATTTCCCCCGCAAATCATTGGGGGTCAATTGATTCGCCCGGACTGAAATCAACAGTATGAAGAAGCGCTTGCCATGGATCTCCGCTAGTTTTGACTCCCAATGATGCGAGAAGGGGATTCAAGAAGGGCTTCCAATTCTGGTTCCTAAAAAATCTCGTTGAAAGCTTTGGACCCACAGAAATAAACCAATGCAGAAGTGTATCCGATGTATCCAAAACCCTTCAAAGCAATATGTAAAAAAGCTATCTCATACCCTGAGACCTGCAAATTTCCCCCTGATATGAGTCTCACGATTAGGGGCCTCGAAATCAATAGTTCCTTGTGAGATATTTTTTAATCATAGTTGGGCATCCCTTCTTTTTTGTGAGACATACAAATATTGCATCCTCCCTAGTTGCAAATATATTATAAATCTATGTAACATCTCATAATATAATTGGGTTCAGTATGGTTAACTTGCATATCAAATCGTGATCCGACTTCTTGATCTTCAGAAACAGCGTTGCACCGTTGTATGTTGGCCGGTTTTTGACGACATGGCATACAATGAGTACATGAGCTCCAATTTGGTAGGAGGAATGAGATTTATGTTTCACAAGGAATCTGTCAGTATGCTGTGAAGAAAAACAACTCCCACCTGATCAAAATTAATTTTTCATCATAGTTCACCAACCTGGAACAAACAATCCCGAAGTCGCCCCCCGAAAAAAAACGAGGAAAGAAGAACATCCATCCCTCGAATCCTCCGTTGGTTTCTGAGTCTCCCAAGCAGTTTTGCTCCGAGATCTGGTAAGAAAAGTGTCGAAGAGGTAGGCAAGGAAGGCCAACCTTGGGGGATTTTGGTGATATTTGGAAGGCCTTTTATCAGGGCTTATGAACCATTGGTTTCCCTTAAGAAGGCCTTCTTATTCCCTTTGGTTTCTGACAATGTTAGGTTTGGGGGGGTTAGTTGACCAGCCATTGTAGACCTCCCCCATTGAAAATCAACAAAACATCAGCTGTAGGGTTTCCACATCCATATATTGTAGATTGGGATATCTAGCATATCAACTCGTACAGGATCCTAGATCTTGTCTCTATCCACAGCAATATATTTGGGGGTATAGTAAGGATATCAGAATCAAATCAAGATTGTTGTTTGATCAAATCACTTGTCGCCTTTCAGGATTTTCTGAAAACACTTTCTAGCAGTTTCCATTGTAAGTAGAGAATCCACGCAGTTCGCAATAATCACCAAGGATCACCAAGGGACAATACCTGTCAATTTTTGCGGTTGATTTTCTCATGTAACAAGGTGATTATGGCGGACCCTGATCCATGAGGATTCCTAATGTTCAAATTAACAATGACAACGAGTGCACTAGGAATCGCTGGGCAGCCACACAGATTCCCTCTCCTAGGCATGATGGGTGCTTTTTTTTGGGCTTGCAACAAATCATGCCCTGCAAGGAAAAAGAGGTGAACGTTTATCTAATCTCCATATTGGAAACCCAAGATGGGCCAAAACAGCCATTGATCTTCTTATATAAATCTGCGCAACTGGTTCCTAAAACATGATGGACATCCATCTGAACTCAACCCTGAAGCTTGAACCCCTGGATGTTGCAATCAAAGGTTCCAAGAGCATGAAGGCACTGGCACTACAGTCAGCAAGAGAAACTTCCACCACTCCTCTGGCAGATCAGCAAAACTTTGGGGAATTGACTGAGTACTCAGGGTTGGCGCAAGGTGGATTGGAAGAATTTCACAAGCAAAGTACTGTAACACTCTGGAAAATTCGGAAAAAATCCAGAAAACGGGGGAATTAGAAACTGCGTCGACACACCCGCGTGTGGAAGATGTCGGAGGTATAGTACCAAAATGTTCCAAGAAATGGCATCTCTCAAGATACTCTCGCCACGGGTGCCACATTCATAATTACAAATGCTTAAGTAACTTCACTCTTCATCCCCAAACTAAAATTTCATACCCCAAGAGCCAAAAAACAAACACAAAACTTAAACACCATCTAAAGACTAGAGATTGCACAAAAAATATCAATGTCCGAAAGGATGCATATATTGTGTGCATTTACCTACATCCATGTCCCAAAGGATTCATATATTGTGTGCATTTACCTACATTTACCATAAAACTAAACCAAATGTAGGTAAATATACCATAGAGTGGGTATCATTAACCTCCACAGCCATTTTCAGCTATAAGTCTCGTTTCAAATCCCTTCCATCCCTTACAAGCTGCGCCCCTACCAGTTATTTTTTGAGGTTATAGCTGTTATAACCCCATTTGGGTTACAACTCCAGTTACCCGTTTATAAGTTCATTTATGGTGGTTATAATGCCATTTATAATTGGTAGGGGGCCCACCTTGTAGGGTTTTTCAGTTGCCTCTAGCTGACGCCATGGATGAATCCATTTGGCTGTGGACACGGCCTTAAGTTTGGCAAAAAAACCATGTGGGCCATCCTGCAAGGTGGGCCCCGAGACGATCGTTATAAATGGGGTGAAGAAATACGGTTGATGGTTCAGGAATCCGGTAAACTCACCAGTTAAGGTTGGTAGTTTGGTGGTTTATCCCATTATCCATAGGGTTTTATACATAGGTGGTGCAGGATTTCTTCCATCAACAGTATCACCCCGAGAAAATGGCCGTATAAATAAAGAAATGGGTCTGGTTGGGGTGAAATTTCGCCCCGAAAGAAGTGGAGTTATGGGGCCCCTACTTATAACAGGGCAGCCCTCCAAGACAATGGTGGGCCTCAGAATCCCTTCACATGTTGAAATATTTCCAAGGGTGGATGGCATGGGGGGGGGGGGCCCCTCAAATTTTCCATGTAAAATATGCTAATGCTGCAAACATTTAGGGAATCCCCAAATCTGTGGTTCAATGTACTTGATTACTGCGATTCAACTTGAAATTCATTCGGGAAACACCAAATGGAACCAATATGAGGGAGGCCTCAAAATTGAAGGTGCACCACGGGTGCAGCAAAACCAGCGGTTGATTTCCAAAACTACACCATTAAGAAAACCATCAGGCACATTTTTTTCAGGTCCCCATTTTGTTCCAAATGAAATATTTTCAGGTCCCAATTTTTCATCCGGAATATTTCTCAGTTTGTTTGACCTCAGGAACTTGGTATGAATCAAAAGTGATCGGATCATACGCTGGGCGATGCTATCCACGAGAAAAAACATATATATATATATATGTATATGGATATAGACGTAGATTCACATGTGTTTATATAAAAATAAATACATATAGGTCTGTTTGGTCTACACCTGGTGATCACCTGGTGATCTTTGTGAAATCACCTGGTGATCTTTGCCAAATTGTACTAGTTAACAGCCTCAACTTCGCTCATCATTTTTCATAAGTTTTATGCTTTCAGACTCGGGCTACTAAATTCAGTTCTTGTTGAGGGTATGCATTCAAGAGATTGGCATCCTTGCACAGGCCAAAGGAAAGTTTGCTAGAGTGAACTTGCCATATTGACATCAGCAAAAAAAACACCTTTTTGGCATGCTGACGCCAAACCCAGGAGAAACAAAAATCAATGATCTCCAGGGGATGAAGTTTTAGCAAACTTTGAATCCCTATGTCTTCTCCGTCGTCCTTTTCAATTTTTGAGGTAAAAATTCCCAGGTACTTCATGTGGAAATCCATGGAAATCCCACAAAAAAGCACCGAAAAAGCTGGTTTTTCCTCCTGTGGTTGGATGCCCAGGTGCAAAAAGTGAGAGATGCACAATTCGTAACCTCAGCGAAGATGGATGGGCGAAAACCAAGCCTCAAGCCAACCGAGCCAATTTGGTAGAAAATGAGTCCAGGCTCAATCGACAAGGTGTTCATGTGTTTTCCCCAGAAAACCTGTGACAAACCAACCTTCTCACGAAGAAAAGACAAGACCTAGGTCATAAATGGTGTGGCTCAATCTTTCGCCTGGGTTCGAGAATGAGAATGGGAAGAGTGGGCCATTTTGAGGCCTTGTAATTTGGGACAAGTTTGTGTATCACCACGTCGGACAGTTGGCTCCCTTCGCTGACAAAACATCAACTTGGAACCTGTAGGGAAAATGGTGGGGGCACGTTGGGGTGGCACCCTTAATCAGCCCCATATACACCTTACATAGTGGGTATTTACTGCGTATTCTGGGCGGGAAAGAGTTGTATTTCAGTTCAAATGGCTTTCAACCTGCGGCAAAACTGTTGTTTTGTACATTTCAATTGTCTTCTCCGGTTTTGGGACAGTTGATGTATTGCAATTTTTTGTTGTACATGCGTAAATGTATCTATGTATATGATCTATATATAATGTATATTATTATATATATATATAAATATATACAAACATGATATGTGTTCGTGTGGCATTGTGTGGCAACATACATTTTGTATACATATAATATATTCAAAAACCGCATCTCTATATATATATATACGTACGTCATGTATATATATATATAAATATATGTATATATTTGCAACAAGTATATATCTACTTACAGTGCAACATAGTGCAACTTTATTGTGTCACTTGTATCCCATCATCTGAGCTCCCAGCAACTCTTGAAAGCTTGCTCGCTCTTTCATGGCGAATGCTATCCTGTCCACAATATCCTCAACTAGCTCGAGGTACGCCCGACGAAAACTAATATATCCCCTCAAAAGTGGGGCCATTCCAAAACGGAAAGGATCGTCTTCGTTTTCAGGGGACATGATTGTTTTCGGGGCAGTTTTCACAAATGAGGTTGCAGAGTGTCCACTGTTGTGGTTGGTTGGTTGGTTGGTTGGGTTGGTGGGTGGGTGGATGGCTGGCTGGCTGGCTGGCTGGCTGGCTGGCTGGTTGGATGCTTGGTTGCTTGGTTGGTCTGTTCGTTGGATGGTTGAGGACGATGATAGATGCTATAGCTGCTTTGCCTGATCATCAATGAAGACAAACAATAATCCTGACTACCATGGTGGAAAATCATCATAGTGATAAATAGTGAATAAAAAATGACACTGCTGTTGTTCTCCCTGTTCTCTCCTGACCTGTCGCCGCTCTCTTTGGAACGCTGCTAAAAAGCTGAGGAACGAAGCCGTCAAAAATATTGCGCTGACAGGAAAAATCCATCATACCAAGGCCGGTGGTGTTTCAATCCCCAACAAGTTGAGGGGTGGACATCCTTTCGGTGCAGGATTTTTCAATAATCAACAATCATCTGAGTGAACTTGATGACAACATTTTAAGTCTATAATTCATGCAAATATCTTCCTTGATTTCCTCAAAACAAAGGTCTCAGCTGCATCCCTCCAATCCTGAATGAAGACAAAACATAGTTTCAATTTTGTGGAATGCTTGGGCAGTTTTGGGGGGATGAGACCTTACTATTTACCACCGTGTATAGGTGGACTATCATGTGATGGATTTCTTCAATGCTCCCCACCATGAATCCATGGTCCTAGGAATTCTTCCTTTATTATTCTACATAGCTAGAGCAACCCAATTTCAGGAAGTTATCTGTAAAAAAAAACACTTAAGCTCGCCGTTACGTTTGTTGATAATGACATGTTCTCAGCGGCATGTTCGAAACATCAATATAGAGCACGTTGACGTGAAAGAACTTGGAACATGAGGCGTCGTTAGCAAACACGGGGCATGTCTCCAAATTGGAGGGTCCCTCAAAATCTATGCTCTATATACATGTACTATTCAAATAACGAATCATCTTCTGACGGATATTGCGGGTCCCTATTTTTGACACACGAACCATATATTGTGCATATACTGATAAGTATTCTGTTGCTTTGAACCTGTCCAATTTGAATAGTGATGTACCGTTTTAAGATGGGTTGCACGGTGCAAGCACCAAGCTGTGTTGTGGAAGGACCCTGGAAGAAACCGCTCTTTTGAACCACAGCTTCTGGAACGTATCTAGCTGAGCACTTCCGAAAGCTGTTCTAGCGCCGTCGCATTCTCTTTGGAAAGCCGGCAACCTCCAGTATCTCCCAGGAAAAAGAAACGATTTTGAGCAACGAAAAAAACCGGGGTCCCTTACTTTCCATTATACTGGTTGTTTAATAGGGATCCTTATAATGGCTTATTATAGTCCTCATATTGCTGGGTAGACAATCCCCTATATTCCCTAAACAACTAGGTTTTTTTTTCATTGCTCAAGTGTTGAAACAGTTGAGTAGTTTGTGGTTTCAAACTTTTCAAAAATATGCAAGTCAAATTGGAAATCTTCCCATATTATCATATCACAAGGGGCCATTCCGACCTTTACTGTATATATTAATAAGAAAAAGGGAAATTCATCACACAAGAATTCAACCAGATCGTTCTTTTTGGAGGCCTTGTGGAGATACGTTATCATCCTCGCATCTGACTGTCACAGTCGGGATGCCTGGTGGAGTGTGCCGGTTGGTTCAGGGGTTAGGGGCATACATCTGAAAAGATAGAAGGGAAGGCCTTGCAATTGTCATCAATTGTCCATAGATTCCATCCACATTGCTCTTTGAGGACCTTTTTGTTGCAGCAATAGAAGCTCGAAGATGATCCAAGATGCACTAAGAGGGTTTAATGGGCAATAACTGCATGACTATCCCCGACTTTGACATGAAGGTTTTGTTCACCCACTATCGCACATGTTTGTAGCAACACCGCACTACTATATCATCAGCTCCTTGGTGCAACGATCCTGGCCAGTGAAGTTGTAAAATCTGGCGAACTACATGAAACCACCAATTGATAATATCATGAACAGTAGGGATACACCATGAATGGCAATATCCCCCCCCTGTGATACTCTCTTCCTAGAGGTTTCCTATCATTACTGGAAAAGAACCGGCCGACCGGTTGATTCAAATGACAAAGTTCACCGCTTTTCAAGATTTTGTGAGGCTATCAAGCGGCAAATCTTAGGACAACAAAAAACCCTTCCTTTGATTTGTCTAGCTGAGAAAAACCTTGAGCCTACAAAATCATCTCCAGATGGACCATGTATGGAATATCTATATGTATACCTACATTTGCCTTAAATATACGGGATCAATGTAGCTATATATATCTATATACATGGAGCATATGTCCGAGATTCTGAAACAACGAAAACCAACAGTTCATTCCAACAAGCTTGTGAAAAGTTTCACCCAGGGCACGCGCCTGTGTGAAACCCAGAAGCTCAGCTATTGAAGAAGGGATCCTTATGGTGTGCTGAAGGTTTTGAATGGTTTGGGATCCAAATTTCATACATTTCACCAACCTCTTCCAGATACAAACCCCAGATAGATTTTTTTCCACCATCGAAAAACGCACCAATTTTCGGCAACTCATCAACTCATCAACACGTTCAGGTAGGTAAAATAGAGGAATCCTCACCTATATAAACCATTATAAGCTTCTGTAAGAGAAACCCCACCCCTAAAACAGCCTTATATAAGGCGCAGTACCTCCATTTTAGGTACCTGAATCCTTTGGTGAGCATTTTCCCTGGAGGTCGAGATAGGATGCACACACAACGTCTGCAACAACAACGTGTGCGAAAATTCCAAATCTGACAATTTAAGAACTAAAAATCCAAGTTGGCATCATTTGGAGATGATATATCTATAGGCGAATTACTATTATATTCCTAAACCTGCACTAAACTAAGGGGATTTTGGACCCGAATCCCTGACCGAACCATTTGGACTGACCTGGGCTTCAAAGGTTATGGTGGCTAACTCCTCTCACTGAAATTGTTGCTGTCTAAAAAAATACTGCTGACATGTGAAGCAAGCACCTGTTGGCCGGTCAGATTTCTGGTTGTGAAACCTTTCAAAGTCGTGTTCATTTATAAACTAACGAGAAATCTGACCGTCCCGCACCTGCCACACGAAATGAACATGGAAATGTGATCCGGGAGTGAGGTATGATGCCTAAACAAGCATGATGTTTTTCGTCTTCTATAGATGTACAGCAGTGCGGCCAAACAACATGATGTATGAAATCTATCTTTCTGTGGCCCTATGACGTTTTACAAGTACCAAGTTCTCATCGCATTTCTCCCAGCTCTTTGGATGCACTTCAACGACCTAATTCAGGGTCATGATTGAATTCCTCATCTATCATCCCTACATTCCTTATCTATCATCCCTACACGACCAACATCTGACTGTGATTGACCCGCTTCCATGACACTGCAGGCCAGTTACATTCCAAATGGGTTTTCCGCATTTCTTCGCGATTCCTCAACCGTCTTCTCACTTTTACATCACTGTTGCCCCAGTGTTGTGACTCGTTGTCTCTTTGACCCTTTCCAAGACAAGTCCTTTCTAAATTCCACTGTTGTCTCAATTGATGATAGTTCACCAACCCAGAGGAACCTACGTTGAAATACCCGAAAACATCCAAGCGCAATAGGGACCCCAAACAGGCCCCCCTCCAAAAGCAGATTCATTCGGGCTTCCAATCTAAAGGCACATGCGGGATTTTTAGTAATTTGGATCTGCAAAAGGAAAAACATACTCCACAGGGGGCAACATGAAATATGAACTATGTCAAGGAATATGCAAACAAAGTCTACTAAACATTCCGCAGAAAGATACCACCTGAACAACCCTTGATTATTAAATTTCTTGAAAGATCGTTGCTATTATTACGGTTGATAGCTAAAATCCTGCACCAGTTCATTGGGTCCCCTTTTAGGGTTACATTCCTCCAAAGCGGAGGAGGAAAATCGACCGCCAGCCATATCTAAGCTAAGCGATCAAGTGAGCCACAAAAGATACCAGCCCATCTCATTGTACTGATCAAGAAGTCCCACAAGTTGGTTCATGGGTAGTATACCCCCGTCCTAGGATACTTGATTGTGGAAAGTAAAGGTTTATTAATGGTGATCCCTAGTCACAAAGAAAAGTGGTAAGAAGACTGCCTCTCATGAGACAGTCAAAGACTCTCTTCGAAGTGGTTTGATTTTTTAGTGTGCGTTACCCATTTCCTTCACCTTGCTTGGTTAACGAATTCCGACACCTTGCAATTCCAAGAACGTTTGGAGCCATGGCAAAGAAGAAAATGGTCACATAATCCCGAACTCAAACCCTGGAAGTCCCAAGAACACAAAACCACTAAGTCTATCTTAATCATCCAAAATTGGAGACTATAATTTTACTAGTCTTGGACCTCCAGGAAAAATAAACTCAAACATATTTTTCCACTGGACCATGTGCTCTCACCAAAAAAACTCACTTTTTTTTCGGAATCTTACTGCTCCGGTAAAAATGACTGCAACAATTCGGGACACTTGTCACAAAAATGTCCCTTGCAAAAGGTGACCATGACCGGCTGCCTTTTTTTGTTTGCGACCTGACTTCACGCCCCTTGATGATTACATATGTTCAGGCAAATTGGCTTGTGGTGTTGCCAAAACCAATGCAACATGCTGAGGCGTTGCAGTCGATAAAAAGGCTCCGAAACAAAGCATCTGTACTTGAGGATTGGGAACCCACAAAAATCAGAGCCCTCTCTACCCAAGATGATTTTCACAGTCTAATGTTTGCGGGCTCCCTTCATATCACGTTTGCTGTGCAACTTCAGTCCTTCCCAACCCCAAATTCCGGCATTTTGGGCCAAATCCCTCAAAATTTCCCATGCAATTTGCATCAAGTTGGGATCCCCCTCGCTTTTTTTGGCCCCCATTTCATGATCCCTGAAATTTCCTCCAACAATGTTTTTTGGGGAGGTTGGCTGTCTCCTAACACCTGAGAATTGGACCAACAGCTTTTTTGGGGACCCCAAAATTCCCTTCCAAGAGGCCATTGATCGCATCGCGGACCCTCGGAATCCGGTGGATGTTGTTTTTTTGGGGGAGGGGCAACGAGATTTCCTTGGATTTGCTTACTGGTTGGTGGTTGAACCAACCCATTTGTAAAAATATGCGCAAGTCAAATGGGATAATTTCCCCAATTTTCGAGGTGAACATAAAAAATAGTTGAAACAACCACCTAGCTTAGGATGCTTGGAAAAACTGAATCAACAAATATTCTCCCAAATGGCGTGCTTTCATTAGTGATGAATTCCATGGTACTGGTTCCGTAAGACCCCGAAGTTCCTGAGATGTTTTTTGCAACAGATTCAAGGTAACGCATCAACAAAATATGTGTTTTATAGGTTGATTCTCTGTCTAGATCCGTAATTGGGGCTCAAGAGGTTTGAGCCATATCCGTCTGAGTTTCTTCCAAACCCAAACCATTTTACAACGTGATGCCCAAAACAATAAAAAAAGTCCTAAACACTCTCAAACATGAATTCACATACCAAAAAAGCCAATAACTCTCCAACCTTCATTCTTCCATGGCATGATGCGCTTTTACAAACAGTGACAGGTTTTAACAAAAAAAATGCAAGAATTTGCCCACAAACCTTTCAACAACAGATTTCGGGTTGGTGGTTTTCCCACTTATTGGGGATCCCCTTCCCAAGGGGTCATGACTCAAAAGGGGCCATGACTCAAAAGGGAAGCAAACGATCGTCTTCCAACCACTATTGGGCGAGTAGCATGTATCTGGTTATTGTTTTGGGGGGCA
>DF240587.1:38203-99365 GCA_000507305.1 Breviolum minutum Mf 1.05b.01
GGGGGCAAATCACGAAAAAATACTTCAAATCGAGGCACTGATATAGCCTCCAGTCAGTTTGCTGGTCATGAATGATCCACTTGGGCACCTGAGTATTGCGGGCACGGGCACGGGAATGTGGGAATAAACAATGAAACTATGGCTTGATTCCCTGTCCCATGTGTATACTATATCTCAGGATACTTTACATTACTGTGTATTCCTTAAACATCGTATCTTGCCATCATCTTTGCGAATCTTATCATTAAAATTATGTTTATTGATACTCTTTATTAAAGAAGCCTGGTGTGCAGCAACTAAGTCTTCACAAACATGCTAAGTTCAGTTCTCGATTTTCGCTGATTCAGGTGTTTTCGATTTTGGAATCTATATACAAGGACTCAGGTGCTTGTGGAAGTCTAACAAATTCATCCAGTAACATTACATCATGTTTCCAACTCTTGAGTTTTTCCAACGCATCCGTCTTGAACTGGCGAGCTGTGGGGTTTTCACCACAAAAGCTTTCAGGAGTTTTCCTTTTCCCCAGGTGGGATATGTTAGTTCCCTGGAGGGTAAATATTAAATCTCAACGCCCAACTTTTGTCAAGGTCACACAGGTTCGGCTCAACAAACGCAAGGCAGAAAACTGCACTTTACCTCAGCAGCGGCACATCTCTTTTTGTAACACTCCCCCGGTCGGAACAGGTAGAAATTTGGGGGAAAGAGGAAAGGTTCTGCTCAAGGCTTCCCCCGAAGGGTTGTTTTGTTCCAGAAAATTCCTTTGAGAAAAAAAAACACGTTTCATGTATATAGACATATCTGATCATATTTCACAAAAATCATGACTTCTTTGAAATGGTGAATTAATTGAATTAGAATCGTTCACCCAACTCCAAGTGAAATGAAGCCAATGTTTTTTTGGTTCCTATACTTAAAAAGACTGTATATACTGCCTTTTTTGGATTTGATGTGACCCGGAGGTCTCCCAAAATCTCTAGTTTTTTTGTGCACGGTTTTCCGTCCCATCTAATATAGATGGATGGAACATCCATCGTGAAAAAAAAGTCTCATTGGAAAAAATCAGCCAGCGACACTTTGTTCACCTGTTGGGGTGCTGAAGCTATCAGATCTGCTTTGGAACAACTCCACCCCAACTAAAACTCAACCAAGAAAGCACCTTGTTTGGGGAGGTAATACACCCTGGAAGATCAACGGCTGGACCTACAAATCACCCATTTAGAAAGGAACATGATCTTCCAAACCTCCATGATTATGTTCCATATTCATCTTCAGGGGTGTATTGCAAGTGTCAATCACCCACCCTGAAATTGATTTCTTTTGTGTAACTGTAATGACTGTCGAAGGTTAGGGAATGAAGCTATACCACCATCAATCCTCAAGTTCGAGATTCAAATCGACCACAAATCAGATCATTGTTTTCAAAAAAAACTTATGTATACTGTATCTACAAGGTGGGCACTTGCTAGTTATAAATGCGGGTTATTTCACCTCTATAAATGCCCAAAAATAAATGGGTTGACTGGGATTATAACCCCTATAAGTGGAGTTGTAAACCCTACTTATGACCGGTAGGGGCCCACCTTGTAGAACGACCCATATTTCAATACCCCCCGGAAAATATCCCCCCCGAAAAAAAATAAAAGGACATCCACTGGTTTCTTCGTAACTTTTTGTCCAATCGTCTTCAAATATGGTTCACCTCACCGTTGACCGTTGGTGACTTTTTGTGATGCTTCCTCAAATTTGGATTTGCTTGAGATGTTCTAAAAATATTCTCCCAACAAATTGGTGGTTTACTAGTGACTTACCATGGTACAATCCCTAAACAAATCACCTTAAAAGACAAATCCAAGGATTCCTGAAAAATCATTGAACAAAGAAAAAGCTACAAAGCTTTAATCATCGATCCACCACCAACCGCCCCAGAATCATTCCCCTCGCAATCCTCCAGCCAAAGCCGAAGCCGGGAACCGCTTCCAAGCGACATGAATGGAGCAAACGTGGATCCGCCGTTGCACAAGAGGCCATGCACCTCTGATTCGATGCTTTTTGAGTCCGTTCCCAACAAACGGGTGTCTTATTTAACGAGTAACTTGAAGAAATGATGGCCATCAGATCACGCAAAATTACAAAAATGCAGGGTTTGAGGCAACAGTAGTAAGATGTGATATGGGTCACTTAGTTTCATCATTTTTTTTCACACACTGCATTTCCCACTCCACAAATGGCAGCCACTTTCAGGGTTGCGAAATGGCATCCTGTTCACTGCCATTCTTGTCATCCCAAACGTCCATACTCAGAACACAACCTGTCGATATCTTCCAAGGAACAAGTTGTTTCCCCTTTTTTTCCGCAGGATGGACCAGTGACCATCCAATAGACTCGAATGAAAACTACATATAAGTGCAGTTTTTGAGGTATCTCAAAGCAACTGGCAAAAGCCTCTCAGCTCTCTCAATTTTCGATACAGTACTCTAACTGTTCCAGTTCTCGCTTCCTTCCACCAGCTAGTGGATATTTACATATCAACGACCTGGCAGTACTTGGTGGTTTATCCACTCTTGTATTTTTGAGAGTTGGCATGGTAAGATCACCTTCCTTAACGACCCACAGAGCCACATATATTCATATATATACGGTATATATATAAATATGTATATATAGATATATACACGGCACCATTTCTTCCTGGTCTTACGAGTACTTGTGAATTTCACCTTTGGACCTGAAGTTCCATCATTTACAACAGTACCAGATTTAGAACAATGGTATTGAAATCCATCAACCACCAGCTTCTCCCAAGTGAGCTTTTAATCACCCAAATGAAGGACGTTTTCACCCCTGAAAAGGTCACTTGAAATCCCCCAAAGGGTCACTTGGAAGAACCTGGCATAGAATAATTTGACTTCTCCCAAACAATTTCCACACAATTTCAACTTCTCCCAAACTTCACAAAACATATCATTTCTAAATGCTCAAAACTGGTGTCAGTGTCAAATATGTGGCTGCGGTTGAAGCTTAGAACCCCCTCCAGCAGCTGAATCAACTATCTTTATAAGCATAGTCCCAACATTTCAATCAACCATCTAAACATAAGATATATATGTGTGTATCCATATCATATATCTATACACACATAAAAATATATACATATATAATAAGTACTGAATTAAACTTGTAAGTATGGCCAAAGTGCCCACACAAATCATCCACCAGCAAGTTGCCTCCCCCCTCCCAACATTTACCGATTCAACTCCGAGGAGCGGATCTGGGATGGGAGCATATGGTTGATTTAAGAGACCTCGGTTACCACCCGAGGTCAAAGGATGGTGGGTGGGTGGTTGACCGGCTGGAACCGCATGTTTTGTAGTGGGGGATGTGTTTTTCCGTTTTGGTTTGTTGCCAAGATTTGGGAAGCTAACCAAAACAAGAAACACTAAATTCAATGAAATCAACCAAAGAAACATTTGAAAAAGTTGAGTGACATTGTTTTCCTGTGAAGTAAAGAAAACAAAAACCCGCTGTTTATCACCAGTAACAAAACTTCACTTGAAGCACTTCGGGATTGCCGCCAAGGTGCAGGCTTGAAGACCTACGCAGGTTCCCTTGATCAAATCCTGGCGATGAAGGAAAGATCCGTTGAGTCATCCGTAAGATTGGTATATTTACCTACATGAATGGCTGATGTTGATGTTACATGTAGGTGAATTTACCAAAAAATCCTATGGGCAAAGATAATTTCTACATGATTCAAAAGAATTAAGCGGATAGAATTTAGGATGACCTCGACGTCGGCGTCGCTATACTTTGCCCAGCATCATGTAGAATGGTGAAAGGTATCCTGTCTGCCGATCATATACAATTCATACAAAGGCTCTTCAGGTTGCCAAATGGACATAATATGTTTCTGGTGGGAAAGAACACCCGAAAATCCATTCTATTTTCAATATGTTCATACTTTAGGGGATGCTCCACATTTGAAAAGCATAGTCAAATTGGATCATTTCGCCAAGTAGGGGTGAAAATAAAAAATATTTTGAAACCACCACCCAGGTAAAATAAGAACAATAATCTGCAAAACTTAATAATTAAAGGCGCAGAATTGACAGATTTCATCTGCAAAAAATAGTTGAAACATGTTGACAGGTCGTGGTTTCAATCCCAATTGACGAATATCGATGAAACCTACATCTTCCCCCCCTAAATGTGTGGTTAAGCGGGTGGTGATATCAATGAAAATTTAGATTATAATTTGTAAACGTGGATTATATATCTTCCCAAGGATCGGGGTAACAATGAAACCGCTGTGAAACGGACCTGGGTAACGTCATCAGGTATACTTGAGTTTCCTGCTGGAAGTGATCGTATGATCGTATCCAGCAAGTTGTAAAACTGGACCTATTTTGGGAACGTAAACAATCTAACTATAATCCATTTACCACCGATCGCTACTAAGTACCAGCCGGACATCCCAGTATTCCATGGTATTGTGCGACCATGTGCGACCGACCAGACATGATTGTACTGTTTGCGCTTCATTTAAAAGGCAAGCTTGAGGGCATCATTCATGAAAGTAAAACAAAAACATAACAAAAAACTCACACACATTACCATCAAAAATTGCAACCCCTATTATTACAAACATCCTGCTTTTGTTCAAACAGCCTGGCTGGTAGTTTCAATGTCCTTTTTAATTCGATGTTCGTTAAGGGAGCTTCCACCCGGTGGCAAAACCTCACCTTCGCGAGTTCACGACATCCCGCATCACGGCTGTAGATATCGTTAAAGCAATTGCCCTGGATCAGAGATCACAAATCCAGCAAATCCATAAGAATGGTATACTTACCGATCCATGATTTTTATGGTAGGTAACTATACCATTCTCATGGATTCTATGGGAATTGAACACAAAGATTGTTGTTATCGATTGCAAAATGCCACTTCAGAAATGGTGAGATGACAGATAAAACAAAGACCAAAATTTAGGGGTCCGGTCAGCGGTCATTAAGTAAGATCAATCATAAAGCCTCAAGCACTTTGTGATACTTGAAGTACAGCGTACCGGGATGGCATGCATTTTCCAAATTGGACAAAAAAAGATCTGCTTGGATGTCCTGTTGGAAGCTAGCATCAAAGGTGATCGGATCAGTGGGGGTTGTAACCCCAATATATATCCCATGTATAGGTAGGTTATAACTCCCACTGATCCCATCACCATTGATCCTAACTTCCAACAGGACATCCTTTTGCTGTGGGACCAACGAACCAACGACCAACGGTTGCCGTTAAGCTCCCGTGCCTTGGCCGAGCCGACGGCGCCAGGATCTCCCAAACTTTCTGCCCTCCTCAGATCCAACCGACTATACCCTACTAAATTTCACCACCTTAAAAAGAATAATAATAAGCCAAGTCTTGAAAAACATGTGGGCTGTGTGTGTTAATTTGAGATGCAGGAATCCCTTTTACAGGATTTCTAGTTTAAAAAAAAAACACGCAAAAAAAACACATCTTCACTGGTACACAGTGATGTTGAAGTTAAGGAACTCAACACAGTCGAAGAGCGTCTGGTTAAACACCTCAGATCAAGGGTTGCAGCCTCAGGAGGTATCCTGGATGGGAAATCCCCCGGACTTTCCTGCACTTTCCCACTGAAACTGTGCTTAATAGGCACTATACCTAACTATCTGTCTCTCTCTCTCTGTATCTTTATATGAGATGGATATATGATATATGTATATATATATATAAATACATATAATGTGTACAGGGGTGTTGGTAAACAGTCATGTTGGTTAAACATGTTTCAAATTTCAAACCCTATCTATCAAAAACCCAAATGTATATATAAATGGTGGTTGTCCAAAACTCTCCCAGAAAGTATATACATACAGTATCTACATTGTGAACCCAACAAAGGATTCCAACAAGTTCATTCACTTTGCTTGGCTGAGTCTCTTTACTTGCCAACTTCAAGGTTTTTGTTGGTCATCAGGCCATCCGATTCGGCCGATATCCCAGTGCCGTACTACAGACCAGGCGCCACGTCGTAGTTCATGTTGCCCGATTTCAGTTGCACACCACCTTACCATAATTCTGGAAATCTAAGGGTACCCATCCCAATGCCTGGTATTATATACCCCCCCTGAAAATAATAAGGTTGAGGAGAGGTAGCATTTTGAAGGGTACCCCTTAGATTCCCATGACATAAGAAAGGACAGCAGTGGACAGATTCAGGGATCATGAATTTCGGTGGGATATCAAACTTGATGCAAATGCTGACCCCTGCGATTTTCTGATAAAACATTGGGAATAAATTCAGCTGGGCAGATGGAAATATATCTCAAATGCACAAATTCGGTGACAACGATGAACATTGGGATGGATTACACTAGAAATTGTAGTGACCCCCAAGCATACCGCACGTTAAGCCGTTCCTCACACCACATCTTCACAAATCCTGGATCACTGACGCGAACATTCATCCAATGCTTTTTACACGTCTTGACTTAGTGCTTTGGGAACCCTGGGACGTCTCAGTCTCTATGAAAACAATTTCCTGGAAGTTTCATATGGTCCCTGAAAATTTGCGATCCCAACAGGAAAGTAGTCTTCCAACCATCATCTTTCAGAGACTATGTTAAACTTCGGTGGTGTATGGGCATAAATGTTAGTATGCCCTAATAAAAGTGGGAAACCGGTCACCAAAAGCAGCAGCTTGGGTCACAAAAATTTTGGACACCCGAACAAAAAAGGTTTTGCAATCAACTCAACCTCCATTTTGAGAGTCTATCATTTTGGGATTCACTCATTCCGCACTGGGTGAAACATGGAATCTCTGGGTTTTGCCACTAAAGGTCTCCGCTAAGAAGGCCGTTTGAGACATGTCGGCCTCTATGACTCTCCTGGCGGAAGTGGTTCGGATTCATCCCATTCAGTCGGAACCAGGAGAACACACAGCAGTGCATGAAAGCCAAGAGCTTTTAAATAGGAAGGGTATTATTTAACGAATCCTTCATCTTTCCAGCACATGTGCACATACACCATCAATACTTTGCAAATCAACAATTGTACGCCAAACCGTACCAATATCTCGGTGCTGCGTTCTTTTTTGTTTCATATATACATGTCTATTGCTTCAACATCTACTTGCTTCATCTTGAATTAAAAAATAAATCTCACAGGAACCTTACATTCCACACATGGCATCACTTGGCACAGCAACGACGCAACGACGGTTTCCTTCCACTGTTGACGTAGATGATGGCACCCATCGCGATGGCACTCAAGGACACACCTCCCGGGTTTCGCCCAGCATCTTGGTAAACCTATGAGCTGATAGGCTATGATAGGTACATATTCCCACCCGCATTGGCAGTACAGATTTTATATGTATTTAGGACTTATATATACGAAACATATATTGGTTTGCATGGCTTGTAGGGTTTTATATGGTGCTACCTTAAATGTCCCTACCACCTGTTGCTAGAACCGCAATCTTCCATTGAAACGTGGGATGGACAAATCAAACGTGCTACCTTAATTGCCCCTTGATCCTTCAGCCAGTGAACAGGCTGGAGGAATGACATGCAAATCACTCCCCCGAAACTAACATGTTTTCCAAAAAAATGCTGGTGTGGGAAGACTATTTTCCTTTTGAAATGCTCCCTTACAAGGGTACATGTGAATTTTCGGGAGGGTACTATTTGTTCAAGTTAAATGTCAAGTCACCTCCAACTGTGGTAACTAGAAGATTCGAAGATCAAAAAAATGGTGACGGGTAAATCAGGGTCATGAAAGGCGAAAACCAAGCTGTGCTACAAATCGAACAAAAAAACAGTCGAGTGTTTTTGGTATACACTCCCTGAAACTAACATGACCCCTGAAAATGTGCCCTCCCACATGGAAAGTAGTATTCCAACCATCCATTTTCAGGTGCTATGTTAGTTTCAGGGACGGTAAAATTCAATGAACATGCTAGCTGAAGAAACAACAACTACCTTTGGGGAAAATGAAGGTGCCAATTTAAGAAACAACAACTACCTTTGTGGGAATCAAAGAAACGAAGGCTAATCTTCTGCTATATCATTGCACAGGTTTATGTAGCACACAATACGAAACAAACATATTGCTGATTATGCTGTGGAAGCTGAATTCTTCACTAGCCTTCCAGCAGAAATAAACAACAACAGCGCTCTCCCAACATCTCCAAAACTGCCTTCTGCTTGAGGTTTTACGCATCTTTTTTTCTTCTTCGGCAACTTGATTGTTGTTTTCCACATCTTATCATTGAGATTTTCTCCAAAGCTTCGAGGCCCTTGGAAGAACTACGGCTAAGTGGGGCGCTCAAATTGTGAGATCCGCTGTTCGGCATTCCAGTAGTACCTGCGGAAAAAAAATGGTGATTGGGGAGCACAAGAGGGTCGGTGTGGAAAATTGGAAGTTCAATGATGGAAGATAACTTCTTTCTTATTGTAATTGGGAAAATAATGGGAAGAGGTATTTTTTCATGTTTTTTTCAATATGCTTAATGCAACCCCGTCAAAAAACATGCGCCAATAGGAAATCTGATGAAATCTGATTTGTGTGGTGCCAATCTTGTTGCTTTATTCTTTCAACTTTTGGTCTAGAAAGTGTGTGGAAATACACTCCCTAAAGCTAACATAGCCCCTGAAACTAGGCCTTCCCAACCCAACCACCATTTTTGGAGAGCTATCTTAGTTTCAGGGAGGGTATCTGCCATCCCAATCTCCCGAATCATCCCAATCTCTGTGTTTTTGGGTCACTGTTTGCCCGTGGATTTAGAGGTGACCACCTCCCAGCCAGGTGGTAAACGATCCTCAGCGGCAACCGGGTGGGATCGAATCCAACGGTGATTCCCAATGGGATCCATGGGACGAACGGTATATTTACCTTTATTTATTATTTAAAAAAATCAGGCGAAAAGTAGGTAGATATTACCGTTCGTTTGTATGGATCCTATGAAATTTGATATCCAATTGTGTCCTATAGTTGTACTTGAGTGGTAGTCTTAGTATAGTCTTAGTAGTTAGGATAGTTTGGTATATACATATATATATATATAAATACATTAAGACATGAATGATATGTCCATATATGTTTCTCTGTACATGGGCCTGCACAACATGCAACACCATGTTCAAGCACCCATATCACTTTCCGGTAAACTAACATAGCAATGGAAAATCCATCTTTACTGGTAAATACCACCAACATGGCGATTTTTTCAGTGTTATGTCGGTTTACTGGAGTGTAGATCGCTAGAATGTACAGTACACTCTTCTTCCTGAAATCAAAGTTCATTGATGTCTGTTTGGAAAATCAATTAGCATCCTTGTAAAGGAAAAATCCTCGGCCTCGTCTGGATTGGAATCTTATTTTCCTAGTTGCCATCAAGTGAGCCAGAGAAAAAACCCTTCTTACTTTCCATTATACTACTGGTTGTTTAATAGGGATCCTTCTTTCATGGTTTATTATCATTCTGACATAACCGGGTGGTATTTCATCCCCAACACAATCCCCTAAACAACGTAGCAGTGCACCTCTTTTTTCATTGCTCAAGTCTTATCTTTCCTTCAACTTGCGAAGTTCACCATATTTTGACTTAGAGATGTGCGAAACAACGACAAATGTCGATGCAAAACGTTTGTAGTTAGTTCCCTGGCCTGGCTTGCCACGAATTTGCAGGGAAAATCCCTGAACATTTACAGATGTTCGCCTCAAGTTTGATATCCTCACATAAAAAATAGGTTCCGTTTTAATGATCCCTGAATTTGTCCACTCTCCTTTCTCTATGTCATGGGATAATCGAAGGGTAACCGAAACCAATATGCTAATTGAGCCACGAAGAAAAAAAACTGGGATGCTTTCCAGCTTGTTCAATGACGGGATCCTTATTTCATGGTTTATGAAATAATCCCCTACAACAACCTGGGTAGGATTTCGTCCCGGACAAAATCCCCTAAACAACGTACCGGGGCCCCTGGACCGGGGCGGGTAAACCATCCAAAGCTCCAAGGGTGAATCAAAGGTAGCTTCACCTGTAGGCAAGTTGACCTCAACGGTGCAACAAAAATCCCAAGGTTTCAGAAATCCGGCGAGAAACTCAGTTGAGGTTGATAGTTTATCTCATTATTTAGAGGGTTTTGTACACCCCATGTGGTTAGCTGGATTTCTGCAACATCAACAGTATGTCACCCCAAAAACTTATATATTTAATAAAGAAACATTGCTTCTGAAAAATGGTACCTAAGGAAGATTTCTTTCCTGTTGGGATACTAACTTTTCGGGGGGGCTATGTGAAACTTATCATTGCTTTTTGAACTTAGAGCGCAGGGTTGCAAACGAAAAACGTCTGCTAGCTGCTTTGAAGAACACATGAGCCTCCGAAGCGTGTCTTCCAAGAAATTCCGAACAGCAACGGAACCAAGTCACATAGTAGATGCCATCCCCGCTTTTGGATTTGACACGTATCCAACCCGGTGGCAAGCTTGGCATGTCCTGGCACAGAATCAATCTGAAGAAATCGCAGCTATATGATAGCCAATGATAGCCAATCATTTTGAGGTAGCCATGTAGTAATCTGGCACCATTAAGTACACGTGAGGATGGCATCTTTTCGGGTGCGACCTGCTAGTTTCAAGAAAAGGGCCTGAATAAATGATGATAAACAATGTGAAATCATGAGAACAGAAATCCCAACCAGATCCCACTTAGCTGGGGTGTAGTTTTGTTGTTTTCAGCCATTTTCAAAAACGAAATAATTCGCCTGATTTTCAATGACATCCGGTGAAGAGGTGGATACTATGCTGGGAACTATTGGGAACTAACATATCCCCACGCAAGGCATGTGTGAAGATGATTTTTCCTTTTACCAAGAACCAGGTGGGATATGTGATCGTTTCCAGGAGGGTAGTTTCATTCATCCCTTTTTCATGGTGAAACTCACCACCCAAACTTGATGCACTATCATAAGGGAAATCCCGCAAAATCACCATACATTTGCATCAAGTTTGATAACCCCAAGTTTACCCATTGGGCAAGCGAAATCCCTTGTTTCTCAGTCACACACCGTTTAAAGGGAATATCCCAGCTCGTTCCAGAAACAAACGAAGGGTAGGCCACAACTCATAGGATCCGTGGGACTGGTATATTTACCTACATGGATGAATGGCTGATTTTTATGGTAAATGTAGGTAAATATACGGTTCGTCCCATAAGCTTAGCGGGTTGACTTTGTGGCAAAGCACCAGGTCCAAGCATTGTCGGTAACCACCAACCTGACAAGCACCAATTTTTCACCTACCTTCACGGAGGAAGTTTATAAATGTAATATGATTAAAGCATCCATTGTATATAACTAGCTTTGGACCCCAAACCCATGAAACATGAAGGTTTTAAGCCCAAAACATATATATATATATGGGTACCTATAACCCCTTAAGAATGAAGGTTGCGGGTTCCATGGTACAGAGTTTTCAAGTCATTTCCAACAGGTCACCAAGAATGAGTTTCAGGGCTCTGCTGGGTAATTACCCATAGGATCCATAGGACTGGTATATTTACCTATATGCATGAATGGTTTACGTTTATGGTAAACGTAGGTGAATATACCGTTTGTCCCATGGATCGTATGGGAATCTTCACAAATATCGAATTAGATTTCACACAAATTCATCAGAATCTAGAATTCCAACCAGCCATGGTACCATGCTTGGATGTCCCGGGAAGTTGGAATCAATGGTTGGTAAATGGTTATAACTAACCCCAATATACCCCCATTTACAAGTAGGTGAAATAACCCATTTACTAACCTTTGATCCTAACTTCCAACGGGACATCCAAGTGGTAAATCACTCATCTCTTGGCTTGTCGCCCTCCAAAGGTTATCAAAGTATCACCAACGAAAACCAGTGAAACGGTGTATGTGGTCACCGGGGACAATCCAAGTTGGAACCCGAAGAAATGTCGGGGGGATGGTTACTTATGATTGATAAATTGATATGTTAGAAAATCAATAAATCCAAGATAGCTCAATACATCCAGGAATTCATGGAGGTCTTTGGAGCTTCGATCTCTATCAAGACGACCCACCCATCCTAAACAAAACCCACAAGGATTTGACGGAACACGACGGCAAGTCCTTAAAAAGGTGCTGCTGTTTTGCCTCAGCAAATTAATGAGACAAGGTCATGTATGCAGATTGTATTGATTTTCCACTGAACTTTGTATGTTTTTGTTTTTTGTTTCTTCCTGCACAACTGATAACGATGATGACGCTGATGATGATGATGATGATGATGATGAGGATGAGGATGATGATGAGGATGATGATGATGATGATGATGATGATGATGATGATGATGATGCTGATGATGATGCAACCTGATTGAAAACAATCAAATTGGATGCCCAAGTAGGGCCAAAACACACGGAAACATGGAAACCACGACTAAGGCTTTTTCTGTTGTTGTTGTTGTTGTTGTTGTTGTTGTTGTGTGTGTGTGTGTGTGTGTGTGTGTGTGTGTGTGTGTGTGTGTGTGTGTGTGTGTGTGTGTGTGTGTGTGTGTGTGTGTGTGTGTGTGTGTGTGTGTGTGTGTGTGTGTGTGTGTGTGTGTGTGTGTGTGTGTGTGTGTGTGTGTGTGTGTGTGTGTGTGTGTGTGTGTGTGTGTGTGTGTGTGTGTGTGTGTGTGTGTGTGTGTGTGTGTGTGTGTGTGTGTGTGTGTGTGTGTGTGTGTGTGTGTGTGTGTGTGTGTGTGTGTGTGTGTGTGTGTGTGTGTGTGTGNGTGTGTGTGTGTGTTGTTGTTGTGTGTTGTGTGTGTGTGTGTGTGTGTGTGTGTGTGTGTGTGTGGTGGTGGTGGTGGTGGTGGTGGTGGTGGTGGTGGTGGTGGTGGTGGTGGTGGTGGTGGTGGTGGTTGAACATGGGGAGAAATTGCAAGTTTGCTCTCTCATGGCAGTTGCTACAAGTCATTGCTGGGTGAAAAATTACAACCAGAAGGGCGGTTGGACCGTTGCGAAAGATTCATAACCCTCAAGCACTGCCTATATGGCACCCCTACACGACCACAAAGAGTTTTCCTATCATGAAATGATCGTGATAAGGAGCACATATTTATATTCATAGATATCCACATAGTATTAAATGCCTTACAAATGCACTGCTGGCAGGACAATGCCAATCCTGACAAACTTGGAAATCCATCATCAAAATGACGATTCTTGATATTTCTGGGCAAACTGTACGCTAGTGCCGTCCCTGAAACTAACATGAAGCCAGGAAAATGGATGGTTGGAATATGAATTTCCTTTCAGGAAGGCCTATTTTCAGAAGCTACTGTTAGTGTAAGGGAAAGGATTTACCAACCCAAAAGAGCTGCCCAGGTATTGAAGGGAAGAAATGAATTTACCAAGGACGAGAGACCCAGTGGAGTAGGTTCAACTCCTTTTCCGTCTTCACGCCTGTGGCCACGTTACACGGGCGTGCTCAGGGAGGCAAAACTTAGGTCCCCGGGACGAAAGATTCAACTTTTAGTGATGTAACCCAAATTTCAAGGGGCTAAGGGTACAAGGGACGATTCCAAAGACTTGTGAAGAAATGGTGACTTTGTGTTTATCTAACCGTTCAACCCAATAGATTTATAGTTCGTTAGGCGCCACTCTGTAGAAAAAACAAAATCTAAGACACTCCCAAGCTATACTTTCTTTCAAACATGTATTCACAGGGGAACTTGACTCTAACTTCCCAAGACCAAGATTCTGAGCGCATTTGTTAAAAGCCTTGGCAAAATCCTACGATTTATATAACGAATCTTGTGGCGACTCTAGGGTGAACTGTCACATCGTGCAAAGTAATATACAAATATATTATAAATTATAAATATTAAAAATAATTATCCAAGTCAATATTCTTAACCTCTTGCTGAAACTAAATATGGCTATTACTCGAAAGTATTGGATTATCGATGATGAATGGCAGCCAAATTTGGAGCGATCATCCTCCCAAATCACCCACAGTCCACTTCGAGCCTGGCAATGTGGACTCTGCAGGCGGCTCGGTCACCGTAACCCTGGAACTGCTGGCATTGCTGGTACCGTTGGTACCGGCGTCTTCCAGTTCTTCCTTGACCTGATAGTTTTGGATTAGCTGATGCCCTAAAAATGCATACTGCTTGTTCCATCCAAACCAACCATCAGGCATAAATCAAAACTACAACAAAAAAAATGCAACCAACTTCTTGCAAAAAACAACGTGCCACAAAACCCTACCTACTTCACCCTACACCTTCCCTCCCATCCAAAAAAAATACCTCCAAGCACCAAAGAACCAACCCCCGCGCCTTAGGTACTGCCCTCCGAAAACGTTTCACCTTCACTGTGGACAAACTCGAGGGTCGCTTCGGTGGTGGTGGAAGCTCTTGACTTCGCCACGGTGGCGTCGGATCCTCGGCTGCTGCGCCCGTGGCTCCAACGGCACTGCCCGGCTCCGTCCAGTCGCCACCGTCGTGGCTGGGACCACTGGGATCCGTCCACTCACCGGGATCGCCTCTCGAGAAACAAAACAAAACATGTTGAAGGTAACAAAATGGCAAGAATTCGGCAACGTTCTGATTTACTTTAAGTGAAGCACAATGGCCCAAAAAAAAGCACGTAGCATGGTGTCAACCCGCTTGAGCGCAAGTGTTCGAGATGTATGCACCAGTATGCGTGGCAAATATCCTGCCTAGCACTGGAGCTTCCAGTGTGGCATCCATTCCATAGGCGGGAGCCACCTACGTTGAGATCTGTTTCTTGGGTCTAGGCAAACTCGAAGGTTTTACCCACAAAAAACATGGAATTTTGAGAAAAGGCATAGATTCCACAAATAAAATGTATTTAACAAATGACCGACCTGATGTTGTAGGTAAGCAAAAAAAACACATCAATCTGCATCATCTGCATCTGTTTCCGTGTGCAAGGTGGAAACTCACAGCTGGAGCGTTCAATGAACGGCGGTTCCGAACCCCATAAGAATGGGGGGCCAATGGCTCGGATGATATTCCTGTTTTTTAGTGGGTGTTTTTAGGTTCCTTTCTCCGTTCATTTTTCACGGTAAAACAACCAAACCCAACAATCCAAGAAGCCGTGGCCGTTGGCCATCCGCCCATCTGTGGTGCCCAGCCCGTCGAAAACATTGGTACCTTGAGCTATGGGAGACTCATAGGATCCATGCATGGTATATGTATATGTGCCAGGGTCTAAACTCCCTTTATTGGGGATGGTCATCCCACCTTTACTAGGGAATGTATATAAACCCCGACTATAAGGTTGATGACCATCCCTACCATAGGACAACAGTAGGAGTTTAGACCCCAGTGCATATATTGTATATCCCTACATTCACCATAAAAAATCAACATGTACAAGGTGGGCCCCTTACTAGCTATAAATGTGGTTACATAATGTTATATATACGTATATATAAACCCCTATAAATGGCCGAAAAAAAGTGGGTAACTGGGGTTATAACCCCTGTAAGTGGAGTTATAACCTGGTATGAACGGGTAGGGGCCCACCTTGCAGGTACTGTAAATATATCATCAATTGGAAGTTTAGTTCAGAAACTCCGCTGTGCCGACCTTGAAAGAACGGTACAGAAACAGTCAAGCAAAGAAAGGAACCACAAAAAGAAAGTCAAGTAAGGAAAGGAACCCGTCCGACCGTCAAGTGAAGAAAGGAACCGCGAAAAGTAAAGGAAGAACGGTACTGTAAAGGAAATTTGAACAGTAAAGGAAGCCGAGGGGTTAAACGCTTGGATGTTAGCGTCACCTTACTTGAAACCCGTGAGGTAAGTAGGTTCGTCTGGTAGAATAGTATTTTGATTTCAACAGTTTCTATTAGTGTGAAGGAATTGCCTAAATTCATAGGAATCAAAAGGTAACCCGCCAATGCCACCCCCCCAAAGAACTAAGGCCTTATTAAAGGGGCGGGTACCCTTAGACTTCCATGATAAATGATTGGCACATTCGCACACAAAAATCCAGGAGCCAAGCGACCATCATCATGGGTACATTGCTAACACCCATGCTGGGTACAGCCCAAGGCATTGCAGCTAAAGCTGGGTCAATGGAGACATTCGCATCCTCAGGAAATTTCACGGTTCTTAAGAAGAGATGGGGATGTAGGATGGGGATGTGTTTGCAAACGGTTGCTTCACAAAAAACAACAGCATCAATTAGATTTTGAGTACCTCACCCCAATCAGAATGCCAAGTTTGATTCTAAAAAAATGTTCAACCCAAATTGCCAAACAAATACCAGTTAAAGTATCGATCGTTACTTTTTCCAAACCATCCGTGTTTGGTTCATTTGTAATAGGTTGTATATTACAGTTGTTCAACATAGACATCTCAAAGGTGGATTTCACACACCCTCTTTCTTTGGAGAAAGGTCAAACAAATTGAGAAAACAACCTCCAAGCATTCAGATCCGGGACGCATGACTCATACATGTCATACATGTCATACATCACCAACAAGGTTTGGTCCTTATTTTTGCATCCCTATCCCATCAAGAATGAGGTTAAAACGAATTCAATTCTAAAAAACAAACAACCAAGACTCATGGGGGTTTGTACCTTGGTGTACGTATCTGGGCAAATTGTCGGAAAAAAATCCCTTAACTTTAATTGTTTCGGGGGATTTTGGAGGGGATTCACCTTACTATTCACCACCATTTCAAAGGTGACCAACCCGTGGGGAGAGGTCGTTATGGTTTGCGCCAGATATATATATATATATACATATATGATATATCTATATAATTCATGTCTTCAACACCAGATTCAGCAATCTTTTTAAGGGTCACCTCCAACTTGAAGAAACATGTCAAAAAAAACTGCCAGGAGACAGGAAAATTCAAGCCATCCACTTGTGAGACAACAGCTTCAAGGGCTAACTTCACACTCTTGGCAGGTGCAGGACCAAAGACCAGCTGTGCCATTGAACCAGGAGCAGCCTTTGGTTCACTCAAAAATTAACGGTTGGAACCTGGACATCACCCAGATTCGTCAAAGGAAAAAATCCATGTGAAACAAACCTCTGTAACTTTGGGTTTCATGATGTTCCAGACGTTAGTTTTTTTCGGGGCTGCTGGGACGTCCTGCTGGTACTTCGTACCTAGGTGGCAAATGGATTAGAGGTAGGTTGTAAGTCCCATAAATAGCTTTTAAACCAACTAACTACTTCCATGGACTCCCTGGAGTACTCATCATCATGACCAGTTTGAGGCACCAAACCCTAAACATCACCATGACTCAATCGCTATCTTTACCGGTCGTCACCCCGGTGTTTGTTCTTTCTTCGGAGGCTGAAAGCGAAACAAAACCTTGCCGAACAATATCTGCAACTTGTGTTTTTTGATTCACCTGAAAGTTCAAAAAGAAATCATCTCTGTTTATAAGTTTACACCGACAGCCCCGATGGGACTGGAATATCTAGCTAAATCCATGTACCATAAATTCAAGCCGTCCATGTCCGTAAACATTCCAGTCCCGTGGTGCATCTGGGATAGATTTATAAAATGTATATTGTATACAATTCAAACAAACATGTAGTTTCTAGATGCTTTTTCTGAAAGGAGATTAGAAAAAAAGGACTGAATTGGAAATCCTGTTTTTTTTTTTCGTGGTACCTTTGCAACACTGCGTCAGTCATAACTTCCAGCGCATACTTCTGGGGGGCCACCTACCCGCATCCATCGCATGACCCTAAATCTGGAAGCTCCAACCCATACCATCCATGGGACTGGTGTAGTTACCTACGTTTGGCTGTTTTTTTCATGGCAAATGTATATAGGTAAATATACCATACATAGATTCTATGGGCAAATATCTACACTCCCTAAAAACTAACCTATCACCTGTAGTTTCACAGGTAAAAATGGCAAACAGTCAGTCTCAGGCGGGGTAATATCTTTGCATCTCCAAATCTGACTTCCAAATCAGCACTGTTTATTCCCAAAGTATCCTGCAGCAGATGTACATCTTTTTTGGTGTATTCCTGTCACAGAATGTCAAATTATATACATTGTAATCCATTCATTT
Source organism: Breviolum minutum Mf 1.05b.01 (assembly GCA_000507305.1). NCBI lineage: Eukaryota > Dinophyceae > Suessiales > Symbiodiniaceae > Breviolum > Breviolum minutum. Next base: position 56,300 of record DF240587.1, read on the forward strand.
GTGGCTTGCTCATTTTAGATTTGATTTTATGACTGTGACCTAATTTTCGGGAGATGAATGTCCTTTATCAAGCCGTTCGGTTGTGGGAGGAACCCCAACCAAAATTGGGGAAGAAAAAGTCCCAAAACGTTGCAGTACAACTGTTGGTTTCTTTAAACAATGACAAGTAAAACCTCCACCTGAATGGGGTGTGTAAGTCATGCTCACTATTGCAAAGAACTCTGAAACAAAAGTTGACATATAGTTTTTTTCTACTAGATTCTTTAAACAGCCTAGCCCTTGGGCCCTTGACCGGGAGGCATTCAGGCAATGTGTTTTCATCCAATCCAATCGCCAAGGAACATCAGCACTAAGGGTCTCCAAGTGACATGGAACCTCCTGGGCTAAATCTTGAATTTGTTCCATCCTTAGTCTCCCGAACTGGTGATAATAAAGACTCAGAACAATCCGAGGTCAAACAAAAGATCCCCGAAATTTCACAGAATGATTTGTTGATTGAACATGGAGAAGATTCAACCTTTGGATTGAGGAAATGTCTCAAGGGTAAGCAACTTTTGATGCTGTTTTAAAAAAGCTAAACGCACTAAAGCCACCAACATATTTCTCGCTTATGTTTCGGATGCCAAGTACATTATTTTAGTTAAATATCCTTGGGCTGGAACATTGTTGCAAATGCTTGGTATTGGATTCTGCCTTCGCTCTTTGTTTGATTCCTCACAGACGGGCGTTTTGCCAACTTGACAACGCATTTGTTGATGGGATGTTAGAAAACATGTCAACGAAAATCCATGCTCTAAAGAGATCAACTCTTTAAATATCAGTCGAAAGCCATCATGAATTTTCTCACTTAGCAACCTAGTCATCATCAACATGCCACCCCAAAAACTAGTAACTGGCAGCATGCCAAGAGGAAAGGCTGTTGCAACGAATCCATTTTCATAAATCTGATTCTTGTAGGAAAAACATATCGATGCAGTTAGGAACTTGCGTAGGCAGCTTTCATTTCAAAAGTAAAAAAAACAAAGAACCAAGGTCCAAGACCTTGGATGTAAAACTAGATAGATTTGAAAAAAATGTTTGGAGAAATGCTTTGATCACTGCATCAAAGGTGCTGCTCCTGTCCCAAGACGGCTTCCAGATCCTTAAGAGAAAGGATCCCCATGGTAAGGGGAGTGATGCAGCCAAAATCATTTGCCATAGATTTAATATACTAGTACATCATGGCATGACATAGCCATACTTCAGTTCCTTGTTACTCAAAACATGTGAGTGAAACAGTCATATCAAAATCTGTGACTGAGATAGTTCTAAAATGCTCCAGCAAACAGTAATTGACATTGACCTTCATCATTGTAACCACATAAACGGGGGAGACCGGAGACCTCCGCCAAATGTTTCATGAGACTATTAAATGTATTCATATGGATTTTGAAACCTGGCAATGAAAAGTGAAGATGAAGAATTGAATAGCTTGGGATGTTCCCTCACCCAGGATGCCATAAGTGAAGGTTTGTTTGTAGGAATCCGAGATGTGACGAGCTAGCATCTGAGGGGAAACTGGCATCCCCGTGAATAGCCACTAAAACGATAAAAGTATAACAATTTGTTGGTCTCACTGGCATTACGGGTCTGTGATAATATTCCAGGATTTGGGCCGCATCCAGATACTTTCAATATCTTTCAATCTTCAGAACCAACCCCGCCCCGAAGAAATATTCCAAGAACCAACTCTCATATACTCCAAAAAAGGAACTAATTGAAGCACAAAGTAACCAAAAATTTGGTGGATTTTTTTTGGATCACAAAAAAAAAAACATCGACGATGGAAAACTTCATCCAAGCATCTGCAGGAACATCAATCGAGTTGATGATCTCCAAGGTTTTGGACCATGTTCCAAGAAAAGTCACTTGATTGATACTGCACCTCACCTGAGTCTTTTTTGGAGGCTCGGAAATAAATAAACATCTAGTCTAGGTACCTGAAATGCTTGGTATTTTATGCGTAAATATCTTCTTTTAGTAATTGTTAGTGCATCCAGTGCATCCATGACACCGTCGTCTCGTCATCATCTGGAATGATCCAGACTTCGTTGATGGCTGAAAAAACACTGTCCACTGTACCCACACTGGCATCGCAGGTCCCTATGGTCTCCTGGTTTTAAGAAAGAATCTCCAGGTACCCACGCTGGAGTTTTATGTTCATAGTCTCCCCAATTTTTCTCAAATATTCTGCATCATGAAAACCCAAACAACGCATCTTACAGCTCATGCTGTGTCCATCGCCTAGCGGGCCTAGCTGACGTTGGAATGTTGCAGTTATGCTGGCCATGGCCACCTATTCTCATGTCTCCGAAAAGCCCCCGTTATATGTCCTGGTAGGCCACAATCATGCCACGCTCCAACTGTTGAATACGCACCCTTGAAGATGGTTGCGGTTCCTTCCTGGTGAAGCTTAAGAAATGATCAGGAAAAAAGATGATGCCGAATCAGATATCAGTTGTTTCCCCTTGCCATGTGTTTCATTTATCGATATATTTCGGGTGCACACCAAGCGATGCAACAAGAGGTCTGACTCTTCGGGTTTTTCCGTATATTCCGGACGCTTGGTTCCCTTCACCAACCCAACCAAGTATGGCACGAAACACCCCGGGGTCATACACATTCAGGTCCGGATGTTGGACCCATAAACAGCATGGCTCTGATTCCACAAAACAAAATATGAAACTTTCAGACATTCCCCCCAAAGATTTTTTGGGTTGACTTGCCTGGTATATCATATATATATAATAACATATGATAATATATGTATACAGTATATGTATTATGTAAATTAACCGTTGGTTTTCGACGATAGTCTAATAGTGTTGATATTTATTGTCAGTTTTTTTATCTCTCGGGACAAGAGGCGGTACGTGCCCCACTGCAGGTATCTTGATGATTGGTCTGATCCGCTTGGGGGAAATTGTCAAAAGCAGTTTTGTTCAAAAATTCAGAACCCCTAAGAAGTGGTAGATTCCTGGTAAAATCAAAATGTGTAGGGGATTTGAGGCGTTTTCATTAGACACATCCATATGGGTAAGGCTGTCTAATCACTGACCACAAACTGGACAGGAATGCGATACAAAATGGTACGAATGTGCCATCGGTCGTCCCCAACGAAACAACAGACGGAAAATTCTTGACTCAGTTTTGTGAGATTTTAGCATCTGTCAGCTATCAATCATATCAATGAGTTGTACCAGTACAAGGATATTGCACTAATGAATGTCTCCGAAAGAGATACCGTAAAATTTCAGATGTAGCAACGCTCAACTCTTGCCAAAAGATTCAATGTCAATATCATGGAAAATCATGCACACAAACCAGAACTGATATGAGTACTGCACTAGGCTAGCTACCCTCCCCAGTCCTAGAAGACTCCAATCTACGGAAATGTCATGTGATTCCATCAGCAATTGGAAACCTGTTTGATAGCTAGAAAATCACCAGACCATGCAATGAAAGCAGCATGTTTCATCATCTTCACGCTTGTTTCTTGTTTCAGTCCAAGAGGCTTCCCCTTTTGTGTTGGCGATGGAGTGACTTTAGGCTGTGCCATCTGCAAGGCAGGCGCTGTGGCGGTCGTCTGTGGCTGCGGCTGTGGCTGCAGCTGTGTCTGTGGCTGCGGCTGTGGCTGCGGCTGTGGATTGGTCTCCTGAGGATGCCGAAAAAAGGGAACAAATATATGACCAAATGAAATGGGCGAAAATGTTCAGCAAGAGAGGAAATCCCAAGGCCATCCTCACTTTAGGGGGAAGTATTCGTGTTTACCGACATATCAATTTTTATCACCTAAGCTACTACCAACTGTGGATATATGGTAAAGCCATACCCTACATTGATTGGAAAATGTTAGATCAGAATTCTTTATAAACAAATAATTCGATTTCCATAGCCCTCAAGTTCACTGAAAGATTTTTGATCAAAAAAATCGACGACTGTCTTTTCCCCTTGCGTTCTCCTTGGCCTCGCGTGCTGTTTCGCCACGTCTGGGTGGTAAAACCACCTTTGGCGCAGCTTTGGGCGCAGCTTTTTGAACAGCCAGTTTCAAGGGTGCAGTGGGTTTCGTGGGTGCTGCTTCTGCAAATGCACGAGGAATCTTGGAGACTGCCATGGTTGGAAGAATCTCCTGGTGATCGATGAAAAAAGCTTGAGGACTTGAGGATTTCCTTAAATTGAGGAATAGTGCATTAAAAAAACCCATTGTGATCAAAACCCTTGCGACCTGGTTTTTCTAATAGGGACCCTTGTACAGAAATGGCTTATCGTAATCCCCACGTAGGATGGGTAGTATTTCAACCCCTATATACAACAAATAACCGGGGTTCTTTCACTGTTCAGGTGAATTCGGAAGAATTTCTACAAGAAATTTCAGCTCTGCCGTCCTTTCTCTGCGTGGCAAGGATGTTACACCATCAGAGTGCCAGATCTGCACAGAGACATGGAAGCTCCCATTGCCACCACTCATTGGCTGCGCGCAGCATAAGCAACAACAAGGGCAAGAGGCTTCTGATTGCTTACGGCTTTTGGGGTTCTGTGTATGTTCTGTTTTCTGCGGATGATCGGATGATCTACCATGAGGCAACATCTAAGAAACACGAAACACGACTGACAAGGACTCAAAGAAACTTGAAACATGGACTTCCAAACTTCAAATGTTTGAACTTCACAGTTTTTTTGGTTGCCATTTGTCGGAAGAAAATATGTTTTTAAACATTTACAAGTATATTTACATCCTTGACATGCAGAATGACCCATGTTGTGGAAGCTGATGCAAGCATCCTCGGTATCTTTCCACTCTAATCTGAAGCCAAAGGGCCAAGAGCCCAACGCCCAAGTCTTGAAAAAAACGGGGCGGGCCATCTTAGCATCTTAGCATGTACGTGGCACGGCTGGTTTTTTGTGGGGTGCCCCCGTTACTAAGCAACCAACCTTTTGGGACGCCATTTTTGGTGATAGAGTACTTGAAAGAATTACATGGAATTAGATGTGACAACAAGTTGGTGACATCTATCACCGTCCAACAAAAAATTTAGTGAACTTGATGATATTTAACCAACTTGAATTCTAAATATTGCCATTTTTGGAGGATTCCCTTATGATTAAGCTTCCTCTTGGGGTGGACAAGCACTTGGAATACTTAGGGTCCCGAAGTATCTAAGAACATCCTGATTGCTAGCCTCCCCCTTCATATTACTGGCCGCAGCCCCAAATGTAGCTGGCTTTGCAAGGAAAAACACGCAAAAAACATCGCTGCTGGGAATGTTGTGTTCGGATGTTCAACAGGAACCGACCATTGATGGTCCCATGTTCCAGCGACATCGTTGGCCAAACGTTTCTGAAAGAAACGTCCAAGCATAGAGTTTGCTGTGACAAATCTTCCTGTGCCTGCCAGTAGAAAGTGCCTGAAGCGAACCTCACAGTCCGGTGGAAACAAACAGCGTTCAAGCGATTTTGTTTGTACAAGTTACACGCTCAACAAGGTTGGACAACATGTTGCTTTTTGAAACAAGTCCGTAATTCCTATTCTTCATGGAAGTCCAATCACCAGTTCATAGGCGATGTATCCATGTTTCTTGCGCAATTAACAGGGTCCATACATTATATGACCGGTGGTGGTCCGGATTGGAGCGCTATCGATCATGATAGCTCTCTATTGTGAATAGGTCACATATAATATATCATATATCATTGAATAATAAATACCTAAACTTCATAACTACAATCCTAATCATAATATATCATAATTACAAACAGAACATCAAGTCATCATCAAGATCAAAATCAATATCAACAAAAGCCCCGTACCTTCTCAGCAGGTACTTCCATCAGCCTTTCCGCCTCAGCCGTTCTTCGGTTGGAGATGACCCATCTCTAGAAAATTGGGAGGGGTAGATGCTGTAGAATGAATACCGTTATTAGTTCAAATATGTTCAAAATTCTTGATTGACACATGCTGTTTCATAAATAGCCATGCTTAAACACCTTGACATGAGATGACATCAGAATCCATTAGCCAGCTACATAAGTTGACATTAAGGAGCACCTTCCCAACACTCTGATGACATCTCAGGAGCCACGAAATCCCAAAACGAAATCCCCAAAACCCGCCACTGAGGCCCGAGGCCATCCTTTTACCTTGGCCCCCTCCGCACCTCTTCATCCATCTATCCGGGCACGGCACGTCCGTAGCTCCCAGCGCAATATTCCACCTATAAGTGTAGCTTCAGGTGATAAACCAACACAACAAAGGGCGAAACACTTTCAAGAAGGTGAATGAATCCTACCACTTGAACAGTGGAACCAAAAACTTTTGTTCTATTGATATCTGAATTCAATTAGAATCTTTGATAAGCATCTCATGTCTCTTGAGAAAGAAAAACACAAGCATTCCTCACATGTTTGATCGATATAACTATTTATATATATGTATGTTTTATCTCCACTATGATTGCTGGATAGGAATTACCATTGGATCTCCAATATCATTGCTCACTTCTTTGTGCTGCGCCAAGGTACCTAAAGTATCCATTCTTATCCGTTGCATAATTCTGTTTCATCAAACCCATATGCACTTAATTTACACACATGTCCCCTTGTCAATGTGGTCATTTTTCACCTTTCATGTAGGTCAATAATCCATATCCTAAGGATATCCTAAGAACGGGGATTTCCCCGAACCAATCCTGGGGATGGCATGTTTCGATCATCAATCCTACCAATTTTCGGGAGGGGTCTGGAGTCTTAGGGATACGTTCAGCATATGCAGCCGATGGGCACCGAGCCGAGGGCCCTTTATTTCACCCCTACAAATGGCCGACAATCAACGGGTATAACTTGCCATGAACTCCACCCTTGCAAGGTCAGTTTTCACAGCCTGTGTCGGCTGTGTCAGCTGCGCGACTGTCACTGGATGCACTCTTTGAAGGGAAAAAACAGCGAGGCAAGCGAGATTTTTTGGAAGAAATTCGGGAGGTTTTGTTTGGTGTGCGCATGTTTTACGTATCAAATCTACGTGTTGTGTTAAGACAATAGATGGAAAATAGATGGTGAATCATCTCTAATGAGATGGATGATTCAGTTCTTCGATGAGTCTTGTGTTGGTAGTAGGTGGCAGGTAGCAAAGTGAATTCTCCATAAGGCAACATGCACCTGGCACATAAGTTTACATAAGAGGTACATACTGCCGATGCTTGTTTTTTCTATGCTTTCTCAACATACCAGAATACCGTCCACTACTATTATCATTCAAAACTGTTCGAATCCGAATCATGTTTCATTCACCTTCCACAACTCAAGCTAAAGAGAGAGGAGTCCCCAACACATACCTAGTTCCAGGTGGTTGTGATTTCCTCTGGTGAGATCAAACAAAGACTCAAAACATTTGGTAGTAGGAAACCCATACCATCCATGGGACGAACGGTTTTTGTTTACTGATCCATGAATGCAATGGATCGGTAAATATACCGCCGTACGGCCCCATGGATCCGTCATTGACCATTGTTTAATGCAGATGGGGGGGATTATACTACCCAGCTATGTGGGGATTATAATAAACCATTATCAGGATCCCTACTAAAGAACCAGTATAACAGAATTTAAGAGGTTTTTTGTTTTCGTGGCTCACGTCAACTTACAATGATCCACAGCTCCTGTCTTCCTGGCTATCGAGGAACCGACCCTCTGGATAATTGCAGCCTATGAGGATTGTCCATTGCGACTATTGATGTAGAAATTTTGGTATGGCTAAGTAAGTTGCTAGAGCTATTAGGTGCTCAGGTTAAGGGGTCCGTTCGGTGGGTCCTGTTGGAGATTTCTTGGACGGATAGTAACAGAGTAATTATATAGACCATATGACCACACTCTCCCAATGTCACCACAGCTGACTATCGGATATCCATGCCTGGAACCTGAAACATCCATTTGGATGATTCCAAACCTTTACTTGCAACATGGTTGTTTTGACCCAACATCCATTTAAAATGATTAATCTTATCCAGTTTCCAAAACGACATGATCAACGCTCCTGATCTGGCTCCTTTTCGTGTATGGCGGACGATTCGTGTACGGGTCATGCAACTTCCCGGAGGCAAAGTCTTCGCAGAAAGCTAGCTCCAATTGAGGAGAAGCCATCGCAGAAAAAAGAGACGCGGCAGCTATAGAGCTACTACACTTTTGGTCTCTGATTTTTCAAGCTGCCTTGTGATTTTGAAAAAAAAGACTCACTGGCCCTTTGGTATTTGGTCTCCATGTTGATGTGAATGTGTTGGAGGTTCTATGAGATTGAAAAAACACAACAGAAAAAATAAACAAGCATTCTCGAAGACACTGGAGTCACTCATTCATCCCTTAGCATGAAGCAGAACATCCTTTAGACACGACTTCATGTGATTGAAGCACATGGATTGAATAAGCCAATCAAATGATGATGGAACAACAGTAGAACTCCACAAAAGCTACTCCAGATTTTTTATCTTAACCTTGACTTGCCTGAAGTTTTCGTCAAGTCGCAATAAAGTGACATGATTATTTACCCCAAACAATTACGCTGCAAGGCTCTCAAATCAACAATCAACCTCAAGGCAATCGGAGCACATGCTAAAATCACATCAATCGTTGCTGTGCAGCAACGGCACCGCTTTTGTTCGTGCTGCGGAACCATGAGCTGGTGACACGAAAACCTTTGGATGATCTTTAACGTCATGGCCAAAAATACAAAGAAACAACATCAACTTGCCGAGTTACAAACACTGGGAAACCATCCTTCATGGCCAAGATGATTTGAATGTGAATGTCACGGGAAGGTCATCCTTGGTTTCGAATATTTGTGATATTGCTCTCTTTGTCAATATCTGTGCTGCATCTTTCCAGGATCAAATTTCAGTTGGATTCATCATTCATCTATCTTCACTATGAATCCGTTGATCTTTTGTTGAAAGGCTAGTTGCATCCTCTGAAACTCCAGTTTGTTCATCGCAGAATGCTCAGGACACTCAAGAGCACAACGATCAGAATAAACCTGCCAAAAGTCACGCCAAAAGTGTTTGGAAGTTTCCCGTTCAAACCCTTTGGACTGACAAATATCAAATGTGTTGAGCTTTTTGGGGCCAAATCAATCCCAAAACAACAACACCGTTCACGTCAGTTGGTACGGCTGGGAATCTACAGGAAAGGACATCAGGTACCACCAAAAGGACTCCGTGCTTGACAATGGATTTGACAGTGCAAAAAGCAATTGGTGCTGGTGATTGCTGTTGTTGATGTTTTCTTCTTGTTGTTGTTGTTGCTGTTGTTGCTGTTGCTGTTGCTTCTGTTGTTGGTCGCGGTGATAGCTGTTGTTGATGCTTTTCTTGTTGTTGTTGTTGTTGTTGTTGGTCGTGGTGATTGCTGTTGTTGGTCGTGGTGATTGCTGTTGTTGTTGTTGTTGTTGTTGTTGTCGTTGTTGTTGTTGTTGTTGTTGTTGTTGTTGTTGTTGTTCTCGTTGTTGCTTGTTGTGGTGGTGTTGGCCGACGCGTGTCATTCAAATCCTTTTCTCTTTCTGGGTGCCCATGCTGATAGCTTTGAGATCGCGTCGCTCTTCCACTCGTTTGACTTTGCACTGCCTCGGCCACAAAGTTGCCAACTTTGCCGCAATGTTGACATACGGTAGCCCCTACGGGGATATGGGTGTCGGTCAAAGTACAGGCCCCTAAAACTGGTTTGAAATGGGAAACTGGATTTGTTTCAATCCAAAATTTGGGACACCCAAAAATAACCCCTGGATTCATATACCACTTATATAACCGCTTGTACCATCACAGCATTCAGAAAGGACAACCTCCAGAAGAGGTTGTTTAGCCCTGCTACATTGGACCCTTGGTAGCCATAGTCTGTTCATGTCCTTTCCCCCAAGCACCGGGTTTTTCAGATTTTTCAGAAAAGAACACCATCATTGATGGCCACTCTCTACCACCTGAAGTTCAAATCTCAAGCATCACATAATACAGTATCACTGCAAACCAGTAGGCATCATCTAGGACGACACCACTCAAACCCAGCTCCAGCACCCCGCCAGGCATTCCAAACGATATTGATATCAAACGGCGAAACCTGCCCTTCGTAGTAGCCTGCGTGTGTCGAATCGGATACAGAGACAACGACTTGGTGCTTCTTGATCGACTACAGTAATCATAAGTTAGGTCCTGCCACTGGGCAATCTAACAGTAGATAGTCTATAGTCATCTATAGTCTATAGTGAAGGTGAATTATTTGTCTATTCTTCAAATAGTGATGATTACTCTCTCCGCTGTGAGGGATTTGGCAGGCCCTAAATCATACAAACCAGCTGATCTGAAAAATGAATTTAAACAAGTCAGGAAAACATCCAGTAATCAGCACCCAACCAATGAACTCCTGGACACCACTGATTCTGTAGCTTGGTTGCACCATTTTGGAACGTCTTAATCCTTACCTTTCATTGGTTGCCACCATGTGCGCCTGTCAAGACATGGACAAACTCCACAGTGATGTCTTTCTGCGCAAAGATCGACCACGTGTTGTCGTGCGGATAGACAGCTGGCGGACAAGGTAGAGTGGTGGCCGTGGTTTGTCAAATGATACACAAAGTTCATATGAAACATCGCCTCAAAACAAAAAGCAACATCATCTTTCAGACCTTCCATGTTTGGGAAGTGTTGAGTTCCATGCTATTTTTGTTGGACATGTACACAGTGGAAAATTTCATTAAAAACGGAAACTATATAGTATTTCCTTGAAAAAGGTTCTTGTTTCCTTTCAACTGTGACAAATTTCAGGTGTGTACATGTTCAACCTTCATTCTCTTCAAGGCTTCCTTCCAAATAATTATTCAGTGGTCATCCTCAAAGTCTGACCAACCACAACCCCTCCCCAAAGCCAACTGGTTCAAGTTGTGACCCCCCAAAATGACGTTTTTGTTGTTGCCAAATGTGGAGAAACTGTTGTTGGTTCAGAACTCCGACTTATATGCAGTTAAAAAACCACCACGGTGCCATGTTTCTAAACATAAACGGTGAGGTAAAACTATCTATTCTTAACAGGTTAGATGGATTTTTTCCAAACCATGCAGGCCGCTACGCCTACCAACTCTTACTACACTGGCATGTTTAAAAATAGAAACGACCTTGTAAACAGTCTTGTTTTTTCAACTATCTGGGCGAAGTAGGAGAATTCCTAATCCTGAATATTTCGTGGATTTTAGGGGGGATTCCCTGATCCTACACCACCATTTAAGGTGACGGCGGGAAGCAGTCGTTATAATTTCCGAAGAACTATACCAATCTGAACAGCTTACTTGGAGGATCATCCCAGTTAGTAAGTAGTTAGTAACCCTTGTTTACAAACCATTTAGGCCATTTGGAAGTGGAACAACCCTACTTAGGGGACTTAGTAACCACTTATTAAATGGGATGATCCTCCAAGTAGACAGAAGCATCCGCAGCTTATGTTCTCCTCTAAGCTCCCGGACTGGGATTACTCACCTCAAACCGAATGTTGTAGGTACCTACTTCCTTGGGCCACCGCGAAAAATTGGAATTTGAAGGGAAGGTATCCAAAGGTTGGCAGAGATGTAGTCATATTATGGTGTTTTGTTGAAATTACCCTTCCTGAACCTCTAACTTTTTTGCCACTGAAAATAGGCCGAATCCGAAGAGGAAATTAATCTTCCAACCATCAATTTCTGGGGTTGTGATATTTTCAGGGAGTGTATTTGAGGTGTTCAAGTTTAAGGCATCTTTTAACAGAGGGTCTTTGGATATCTAGAGGGTCTCTTTAAAATTTGAAAGGCAGGAATCGATGGCTTTTTTGCATTTCAAAAAAAACATCGGTGGCTAATGGAACCTACAGGAATCATCCCAAGGGTTTTGTATCAACAAATAGTCCTGCTTGGTTCATGGCCCTCCTAACTACCCCCATCAGAAATAGGAACCTACCGGACAATGGTGGCGAATAACCAATGAATAGGCCCTTGAGTCTGGTGGGGGTAGTTTTGTTGGGGATAGTTAGGGTGGCCATGATTGGTGAAGCACGGTTTGCTTCTGATTGTAGTCATGATTCACCAAGCTCAATGTCCCATGAAACAGCTGGGAGGATCACCTTTTTTACATTGACTAGCTGACTGCTGGGTGATGGCATTGAAATTTCAACAAATGTAGGGGAAGATCTTCTGGAAGATGTTGGATCCAAATATTTTACCTCGCTTTACATAGAGGCATCCAGTTGGAATAGTTTACATTTGCTTCCCTATCAGACTAGGCAGTATGGTGGCATTTATACGCATCACCACAAAAATCAGGTGGTTCAACCTGAAGATGGAATTTAGAATCTCCCTATCAGATCCCATCTTTTCAGAACAGAAAATGATTCCCTAACAGTCCAAGGGGTGAAGCCAACTCCCAAGAAACCCATTTCCTCATGATGAAGCCGACACCCGAGATACTCCCCTGAAAACTATCATGGGTGACCTGAAAACGGATTCCTGGAAAAGGAGATGGGTTTTGGAAACCATCGTGTTAAGTTTCCATGTTGTTTTCGGGGGTGTATTTTTTCAGGTTCTATATTCGTTTCAGGGTAGCTGAAAGAAGATTGACGCTTTGTGTTCTGTTGAAAACGGTGGTGCTGCGATTGCTGATGGACAACCTCCTGCACCACTTGAGTTGAAGGAAAAATATGTTGTTCTTAATCACACCTGCTGTCCACGACATTTTCCTTCATGGGACACCCTGTATCATCCTTTGACCCCCTGGTTGAGGTCTGCTCCACGGGTGCTTGCTCATCCAGGAACAAAGACCTGGGCATCTTACCCAAAGGCTGAGAAGGGTTCAAATGTCTGAAATTTGCGAATGCTTGGAAAATGTTCCAAAAATATTCACACAAATGTAAGGTCAGGTAATTGTTTGTGGAACATTGCCTTGAGCCGAAGAAAGGATCAACATATCGCAGGATGTAAGGTACACAGGGATATGTCCCGAAATCTAGGATGGAACCAGTAGTAGTAAGTGAGCAAGGACAGTATCTACTCCCCCAAAGAGGAAGTGGGACTGGAACCTGAAAATTTCTCTGACGCAAAGAAACAGATCCCCAATCCTAATATCAAAAAGCCACACGACTAAAGCACTCAGAAGATCGGTTCAAATTGTATATTTCAAACCTTCTTTCAAGATGCGCTCCCCTATGTTTTGCGGGTTTGTGGACATATTCATCGCCTGCACAAACTCTTCAACATGTCTTGCACCCAAAAAAGCTCCTTCAAAACAAATACCATGATATCTGCCTCAGTTGCTTTCAATTCCCGAAATATCTTGGACCATTTGAAGCAACGATCCTTGCAAAAACCTCCCAAGAAAAAGGGGTTTGGTCTGGAACTTTGGGACATAAAAAGTCCACCAAAGGCATCAAAACCACCACCTCCCCATGGTGCCAAGGAACAGGAGATCTCCAGCTACTTGTGTGGGAATAGCCAAACGTAGGGGCAACGGCTTTGGCAGCACCGACACCTGACGTGTACACTTTGAGAACCAAGCCTGGAACCCAAATGACCCTTTGTTTGGTAGGAAAGGACCTTGTTTTGGAGGGTTTGAGCCTAAAAATAGAGGACAAAAAGGTTCCAGGGGAATGTATATGGGCATAAACTGGATTCAAATTTCAATGGGGCGAGCTCTCATAATCCCCCCAAAACAATTGCAGGTCAAAATAAGAGAGTATCACTCATATTTTTCAACTGACCAGGATTCTTTGCACGGCTGAACTCTTCAAACAAAGCCGAGGCCTACAGTAATCCATTTGGAAACAATGTATGATATCTACCCAACAATGTTTGAGGATTCTCGGGTTCCAGAAACAGCTGTAGGTAAGTATCTACTAGGAACAGTTTTGTTCTAAGCTTCAGAACTTTCTTGATTCATTGTTTAGGTCTTCTTCGGTAGGTACGTTGAGTGTATGGCTAAGGAGGGGGGAGTTCTGAAAACCTACCCAACCAAATTCTTGCCACGAGGAAAAAATAGTACCTGCATTGTGACATCCAATTTCATTTTTGAAAAATATTCAAACATCAAGGTGCAATACAACATCAACCCCCCGAATTGGCACATTGAAAATTTCCGAACACCCTCCGCATTCATAGATAATTCTTCAACGTTCCAAAACGACATCCAACGAAGACGTGGAATCAAAACCGTCACCCTTTTTGTTGCCATCGAGATCGCTCCAAAACGACCATGGAAGATTCGATGATGATGTCTGCAGTCGACATGGCCAGGTTTGAAAATAAAGATGAAGGAACAACTGCAACAACTTTGCTTGCACCAAGAACCGACAACTCCATGACCTCTGGGTCAAGTTTTTCTCATAAGCTTATGTTTGTAATATAATACTTCCGTTTTTTTTGTTTGGGTCCTGTTCACTGTATATACAAAAACACCAGTCTTTGCTGGTTGGAAATCTTACTTTGCTCGTCATACTTGCACTTCCAGAGTTGGTGGTAAACTTGGTGTTCGCCAGCTTTCTTGTTGACGAGGCTTCAGGTGAAGTGGTGGATAATCCTCCTTCGTCAAAAAGGAGCTGATCCTCAAGGTTTCCCGGGGAAGCCACTCAAAAAACCACCTCTGTTGGACCAAAGCCCACAAGATCTATGAGATTCTTACCTTTCAAATGAACCAAACATATTTTTGGTCCTGATTTGAGGGCTCTGATTTTTGCAAAAAAGTAAAGTAAACTACAGGTTCTTGTTCGGGATCCAGTGTTTTCAAAAAGATCGACAGCTGAGAGTTTGTGGAAAGTTCCAGGGAAACGGATATGAAGGATACAGTATACAGATCAATGCACGGGGGTCTGATATGAAGGATGGATACCTGAAAGAAAACTAAAAAAACTAAAAAAAAGTGTACATCTCGGATACGCGTGAAGGATTGTGCTACTTCTTACATCCATTGATTTAGCACAGAATGGGACAAACCACACCATCTCGGGGAACTCGATCTCAATCATGCTTTGACATCTACCACTCCAATCCTTTTTTCCCGCCTGACCTTTTTTCCCGCAAACATGTTGCTAACATTCATATATCAGCCATGTGTCATAACAAAAGCTGCTTCAGGTTTGTATTCCGGAACCATATGCCCCGCACCACGAATAGTGACAAAATCAAAATCGTTCACGTAGCGTGTGACGTAGCCTCCCATCTTCCTCAGGTTTTGAAGCTCAGTGGCCCGGGTGTTGTGAGGATTCACAACACGTTGGTGACGGCCAAGTGAAGGGGTTTCACCTGCAGGTGATACACATTCCATTGTTTGGGGTATAAGGGATATAAAAAATGGATAACAAAGTAAAGATCGACTATACGTTTTAAAGCTAGGTTTGAAGCTGCAACTTTCTCGTTGTACTTCAAATTTTTCATGAGCAACTTTTGGAATTTGGACCCAACAAGTTCCCCCCCCCCCCAAAAAAAAAAAAAAACTTGTTCTATAAAAACTCGTGTACACCCAGTGTCATCTGACCATCTCTTGTCCAAGGACGCCATGACTGAAGTTCCTTGAAACCCAATGATGACGTCCAATTTTCACCATAGAAACTGTTCAAACCTCGAGAGTCGTTTGGTCACGGGAGCAATGTGCAAATCTCAGCTGCTGGGAGTTTCAATCGTTTTTTTTGGTGGGTTTTGCTAAAGTTGGATTTACCTAAAATCTATTTAAAACAAGTATATCATATACATCAAAGTCATCCATCCCATTTTCGCTGAAGAGATTCGTTAATATGAACTTCATACCACTTCCAACAACTTCCGAGCACCAGTTGTTGAGGTGGCAGCATGGGAAGTCCGATCAAACAGAAAATCTAAGGTTTACTTTTTAGAAGAACACTGAGGCGGTGTTCTTGCTCAAAGTCAGCATTTGTTTAAGGGAGAATGGGCGGCCTGGAACCCTGGAAAATTAACATGTTGAATCTCAAAAGTGGTGGTTTGGAAGATGAGGTTCCTTTTCAATTGGCTGATCTTTAGGTTGCATATTGGTTTTCGGGGGTATTTCGTTGAAAATATCCCAGCTGGCCATTGTTCATTGCATCGTGGAGCTGAAGGAAACGTAAAACGATATCTTTCAGCTACCCAATAACTGGTTGGTGGTTTCAACCGAATTGAAACATATTAGTCAAATTGAATCATTTCCCCAGTAGGGGTGAAAATAATTAAAAAAATGAAACCACCAACTAGAAAGTATACATCCTCTCAAAACAGTTTCTACCAAGATCACTGTTGACAGTCATGTCAATCAATTTAAAAGTTCGCCTGTTGCTAGATATATCGTTTGAAACGCTTACCAATTCCAAATGATTTTTGTTGAAAATGAAACCCAAGGAGATCGCCATTCTCGTCACCCACCAGGACCCTTCCTGGCTCCGTTTCTAGGAGAACATGGGCCATGAAATATGACACCAACTCAAACATATGGCGGTATTATTTTGTTGGAAAAAATCACTAACAAGTTTGATACCCCGCACAAAAACGGGAAAGCTTGGCGATTTTCCCCACAACAACTGCAAATGAAAAAATCACGAAATATCATCGTTTGGTTCCCCCTAATATAGCAGTCATTTCAGGAAAACCATGTTTGAGAAAGTTTGGCCCTTGGTCCGACCTTCCCTTGTTTCCCGAAAGTCTGGCAACCTGGATCCGCATCACCATGGTAAATCAAGACCCGCAGCTGATGCTGCTCCACTATCTCACGGTACCAGGGAACCAAGCCTGTGGTGGTGGATGCGGAGGAACGTTTTCACCACCAGGATTTGACTTGTATGACACATGTTTTTTAGGAATCGGGAATTTTCAACCAAAAAAAAAACCTTCAACTTTGCCACTGGCATCCTGGGTGGGGGGGGGGTTCCATCCAAAGCACACCCTGGAAAAATGCATGGCAGGCAACCCAAACATGGAGGTAGACAATTCATTTCATGGTGATTCTTGGGTCCCATAGAGCTATAGTACGCCCCAAAATTTTAACATAGATATCCAAAAATGATGCTCAAATAGGGCTATTTTGGGTACAGTATCTTGGATTTGTTCAAGATGCCTGGAAAAAGTAAAACATATTCTCGCAAATGGTAGTTTAATAGTGATTTACCATGGTACAGTCGGTCAAAAATCACCCAGTAAACAACTCCAAGAATTAATAAGGACCCTAAGAATCACGGTGAATTGAAAAGGAATATCATCCGAACCAAACCTCCATTGTTGGGTTCCATCCGCTAACTTTCCAGGGGCGTAAAAACCAAACCAAAAACTTATAAATGGGTAAGCGGGGTCATAGAGTCTAACCCCTCTAAGTGAAGTTATGAGCTAACCCTACGGAAAAAAACGGCATTTGGCCCACCTTGAAGGTATCTACCCTAAGAATCATGGGATCTCCAAACTGGTGGTTTGGAGATCCTAGACCACTGCTATACACATCCAAACCCCTCTTTTTGGCAGGGTCCAATGATTCTTAGGGTATGTTAATTTGATTGTCCAGGGGCCGTAAAAAACACAAAAAAACGGCAAAAAAAACACCTCAGCCGAGGCACTGGGCTCAGTTAAGTTGTAGGTGAAACCTACACCATTGTCACCACTAAAGAAATAGGCATCTTTGGACACATGTAATGCCTCCTGGCAGTTGAAAAATGATGATGATGTTTGTGGAAATTGCATGAAATTGCATAAAATGGTGGCATTCATGTGGAGACGTTTTGTGAATTCTAGGGCCTATGGAATGAGATTCTGGTATGCAGTAGGTGTACTTGCGATCTAGTAATTCTCTCTCTCTCTCTCTCTGGAACCTGAAGCACATCTTTGGTGGATGCATTTTCAATATCTGTTA
Organism: Breviolum minutum Mf 1.05b.01; assembly: GCA_000507305.1. Lineage (NCBI taxonomy): Eukaryota > Dinophyceae > Suessiales > Symbiodiniaceae > Breviolum > Breviolum minutum. The sequence goes on from DF240587.1 coordinate 74,200, forward strand.
TAACATGATGTTTTCTAGTTGGTGGTTTCAACCCTTTATGAAAATAGTACAGTAGTCAAATTGGATCATTTCCCCAAGTAGGGGTGAAAATAAAAGATAATTGAAACCACCAACCGGTTTTGGTTTATCATCCCCAACACATTCCCAACATCGATGGTATGGTTTGCTACGAAGCCGAAAAACACCCCCGCTGCAAGATTTTGAGGATTGCATAGGGCGAATCGAATACCTCCCGATCTCATTTTCTAATATCCATTGATACAAAAGTCCACTAAAACCCCCTTCATGTTTTCCTCCTTTTTTCAGGTGTTCGAATCTTTCATAAAAGCTTGTAAACGACCAAAAGATGAACAGCAAAACAAAACACAAGGGTCCATTTTTCGCAGCTGACTTTTGTATGATGTTTTTTCTCATTTTTTGTTGCCCCAACCTTGACAGCACTTTGATTCACCCACTTTCGTAGGACTCGAATCCCACCACAAGGCGTGCCATCCATATGCCACGCGGGAGACTCGCGTCCGATTTGATGATGCCATGGACGAAATTGTTTAGCGTCAAAGTCATAGCATTCATCGTAGAGATTGTAGTCAAAGCTGTAGCCTTTTTTGGTCGACAAAAACACACACTGGAATGTTTTGGATGTATTCAATGTATTCCCCCCGACCCAGGGTGCAATCGCTGGCTCGTCACCACCAGGATTTTACGTGGATAGGGAATCGGGAATCCAAACCAAAAAACCCTTCAACTTCTGCCACTGGCATCCTGGGAGGGGGGGTAGATCCATATACAGTACGAAATAACGACAGTTTGAGTTCGCATCGTCTTGTGGAAAAAAAAGTCATTGGGTTCAAATTCCAACAAGTTCCACTCTGTTGGATGAACCCTGGAAGAAGAGTCATTCTGTTGATGGAAGAAACCCGGCTAACCAGATGAGGTTGGTGGTTTATCCCGTTGTTTACAGGGTTTTACATCCCAGGTGGTGCAGGATTGGTTCCACCAACAGTTTCTGCAAAATATAAAGATGTGAATTGCAAGAAATAAACACATACCAGGTTCTTAGTCTTCCAAGTGACCCTTTTGGGGGTCTCAAGTGACCTTTCCAGGGGTTATAAGTTGGGTGATTAAAAGGTCACTCAGAAGAAGCTGGCACTAAGTAAGTTATTATATAGTTGACGTCGGCACATTGTCACCTGTTAACCACAAACGACATTCGAAATGATCATCTTTCAGCTTGCACATTGAACTTCCACGGCCGGAAAGGTACCTCGTTCAATATCCATCTTCTGGAGGGCATTATGACCTGAGGATGCTGGCGGCTGACTGGTCTGTGTTTCTGATTTTTGCAGCGGGTAAAAATAACAAAATATCAAGGGGAGATGTCTTGCCCAGTAAACTAACATGGAGATCGCTGTAAAATCACCATGTTTTTTTTTCCCGGGAGATACATCTTCCAATTAATGCTCGTAAGTTTTTTGGGGGTGTAGATTTTTGGTCCTCAAATTTGAAGAGGTAGGGGCCCAGCCCTTGGATTGCCACTAAATCAGTCTTCCATCTAGAAAAAGATCAGTGCTTCAAACACATCAAGCAACACCCCTGGCATCCCCATCCAACCATCCAAACCTGCAACATGAGCATGATTTGATCTTTCTTCTTCCTATATAATCAACTTTCCACTACTGCCAGGTATACGGGATAGATATATTGTTCAGTACTCACAATGCGACTCTCATTTTGAAATCACCAACAAAACAGGAACAAATCTTCAGCAACCCAAGGGGCATTGCGTGGAAGAGTTTTTGACGCCGAAGGTCAATTCGTCTTGGGAACAACTTTGCATAATCTGCCGGTAGGTCTTATCAGAGAACCTTTCCAGAGGTTCACGGTGGATACGGGCCAATGAAACTGGATTTGGGATGGTTGGTTCAGCCACTATACATGGGAATTTCTTGATCTCCAAAAGATTGGTAAAGAAAAAACAAAGGGATTCCTAAAATAAACTCAAACCACCAATACCAAGCATGTCAACACCTTACAGGGCTGAAACTGAAAAACCATTCCTTCTTAACTGAACTAAACAAACACCATCCTTGTGGAGAAACTGTGCATGAAATTGCGGGTTCTGCAAGGTCACCGGCGGCGAGGATGGTTGTTACAGTTGCCATATGTTACACTACACTTCTACAGTTGGAAGCCGTATATGGACCAGCAGATGTGGAAGTGTTTGCAGTATTGGATCCAATAAAGTGTTTTCCCTCAGATCAACAACACAAAAGAAGTACATGAACCACTATTTGTGCGTGCCTGAGCAATTACACGAAATCATTGATCGACTGGTAGGCGTCAAGAATTGATTGTGATACGCGGGATCCCAATCATCCTTTTATGAACTGCTTAATGAATATCAATCCTAAAATAGGAAATGTCCACCTTGAAAGCTAGCTCTGGACGAAACATGTCACGTGTTCAAAGCTGAATCGCTTGCGCTTCCCATATTTTCCAAAAACCACAAGGCCAACCCTTAGAAGCAAACATCATTTTGTGTTACCCCTCATAGTTTTGGAGATCCTTTCCCCTTCAAAAACCCATGTTACTCAGCATTGCAACACCGCTTTGAAAAGGGTAGGAACTGTCCATGGCCATGGAAGAACTCCACAGTAAAGCGAGGTCCTCCATTTTCCTTGGGTCAAAAATCGACACCTCCCAAGAAATCCTAACCGTCCTAAAGTTCCCATAGGTTGGTGGTTTACGCATCCATCTTTGACATAATTTGGGGTGTTCCCCCCTCCCAGTGACAGTCACCATCAGGATTATTCTGTTTGTTGAAGGGGATCCCAACTAAACCTTTATTTGCCATAAGTACAACCTGGAAAATGAACGGCTGGAAAACCCAAAACTGCTGCTTTGGTTCAGATGTTTTTTCTTTTCACGGTGATTTTTAGCTTCCAGCCCTTCATTTTGTAGGGGTGGGGCAACCCCTGATGTTTGGCTTCAGGATCCACCCTTGGCTTCAGGATCCACCCTTGACCGGGACACATCATCTATTGGCTAAGGTTGTTTTATTCCAGAAATTTGAAGAATCATCTAAGTGATGTATATAACTGGGGTGATATACATCAATCATTTACAACTTGTATATAATATACATACATAGTATTGTGTACATCATTTGCAACCCTAAAAAACACTTCTAAAGAAGAAGGAATACGTCCGTGAAGAGTTTAACATCCACCTGAGGTTTCCTTTTTAAAAAAAGATATGGTATGGGTATGTGTCCTCATCCCCCTTCCAAACCCGGCTGCCATTTGCTGCCGAGGTGCAACACAAGCAACACCATTGGTGGAGCCACAAATGCAGCCATCGCCCACGGCAATTCCCTTCAGTTGATCACGGAGTGGGGAGGCCAGTAGCAGTCGTGCCAACATAGGAACCTTGGAGATGAAATTTCCCTGCAAAACCCCGGAGTCAACTACTAACGAATTCGTCATAATCCCCTAGAAAGGAGTGATTTCAAAAAAGAAGGATCGTTTCTTCCAAGCACTATTTTTAAGGGAAGATGTTTGTTTTCCGGGTATTATAGCCGGTTTATATGGGAAATGTTTCTTATGTTCTATCTATAGGGTTTCTCTTGTATGAGTGAGCAGGAAATATCAGCCATCAACAGTTCAAACCATTTAGATGGTGGATATAGGTGCACTATCTATGAGAAAGTGTGGACTTCAAGAACTATCAAGGTCCTGCAACGTTGGGCCATTTGCTCTGGGATGTTGGCTTAAAACAAACATCAACTAGTTGGTGATTACAACCCGTTTGAAAAATATTTGTCAAAATATGTCAAAATGGCTAATGGGGTCATCTTCCCCATATTAAGGCTTGCAAATTAAAAAAAGATTTGAAACCACCACCTGGATTTGTATTGCTTGATTCGAGCAATATGGGTAATTGAATGACCCCCAAAATCGCTTGATCCACTACATGGGGGGGATGAGTTTTTCAGTCAGCGGCAACAAGTTCGTCAGCTGTAAGGGTTTCATCATGGAAGAAGCACTTTGCCGATGCAAAAATCGAATGTCTTAGGTGAATTTGAGGAGCCAGCCACAAAAGATTTGAAGAAAAAACTCAGGTTGAGTTCTTTTCTTTCGGAGGGGGAAAACGTTGTTTTTAAATAACACCCCCCTTTCTCTAGGTGGTCATGTGGTGTGGATCCTTAGGTCCTTGGACAACAGACGACCCCAGGTGCCGAGCGACATAGACACCTGCATAAGATTCCCCAGCAAGGTATAAATCGTGCGAAGCATACCTCGGAAGCATCACTACTGGGGTGTCCATGAAAGTGATCGTTACTAGTTAGCAAGTTGGTTTATAACCCATATCATGTACTTATTATAGGGATTATAATCCATTTACTACCTAGTTACTAAGTACCATGGACATCCCAGTACAAGAGAAAACTTCAGCAGCCGTCCTTTGTGTCGTGTCACAAATTACCTGGTGAATTAATCATGCATGATCTTAGCATACAAGAGGGTTCGGTATAACCCTTATATAACTCACAATATATCCGGTTTAGACGAGTTTAACGCGTAACTAGAAGTTTATAGCTTTTTCAATGCAAGGCACTCGGGAAAAGCCTTCATCCAGTTCTGCATGAAGATCAAACTGTGTTTGGCCGTCTTGGTATCGTTCCACGAACCACAACTGTTGCCATCACCAGATGGTCCAACCGGATCGCAATACGAGAAACCCACTGGTGGTGGTAAATTCCTGATGCTTCGGACGTTGGAGTCCGTTTTCAATAGGTAAAAAGAGCGAACATAACAGCAATTGGCAGGCATTGAATTTTTGGATTGCGGGTTTTTCCCTCAATGGGCGAGGTCAAATTTCATCTTCTTTTTAGAGATGCTGGATATTCTTTTTCGGAGAGATCATCCACTCTGTTTACAATCATAATGTTGTTAACGAAAAACATATTGCAGACCAACTATTTGGATATACATGAATTTTACAGCTGAGTAAATCTTCAATACCTTTAAAGGTAGATATTCTTTGTATCAAAAGTCGGTGAAACTGTAAACGCGTTTTATGTGGAGGGGTGAAACCTTCAGTGGAGTAGCAACCACCTTTGGATGTCCTGCTGGTACGGATGTAAATGGATTGTAAATGGATGTAAATGGCCATAGGTTGGGAGTCCTGTAAATGGGTGAAATGAACGAACTTACTAACTTAGTTGCAAACTTCCATGGACACCCGAAGTAAATATCAACTTGTGGAGTTTTTCCATCATCAACAATATCACTTTTCTCGTTTTTTTGGGCGGTTGAACCAGCCATCCGGAAAAAAATATGCAACTCCTCAGCCCCCCCCAAAAAAGGTCATCTTCCCCAAAGTACTTCAGGGTGAACCGCTTGGAAAAAAAACATCCAAAAACAGATTGGAAATGTTCAAACGCTATTTTTACATATTTTTACATACTTTTTTTTCACGGGCACAATTTACATAAAAACCTCCTCATCCCCACCAAAATTTCATCCACCATATCCATCAAAGCTGTGGCATCCATGGAATTAACCAATCCCAGCTTCCGAACGATCAAGCCACCCAGCTTGGTCCATCCTGAAACACTTTTTTTTCAGGAGAGACATCCAGTCACAACTGCTGAGGTGAGGGTACCTTTGGAACCCCAAAATATATATATTTACCATAAGGAGCCAACCAATAAGGTTGTAGGATATGTATCTTGACCTACATTTGGTATGATATATTTACCTATTAATAGGTGGTTGTGGTGAAGGGATGTTGCGGGGCCCGGGGTGGAACGTTCCAAAAAACTGAACGAGGAAATGTTTTTGAAATTTGAGAACGAATGGATTGCAACAAAAACACAACGTGAGTCCAAATGTCATGGTTGCTTGAACAAGTTCAACCACCGAACTGTACCACTGCACTTCCAACTACGATCTAAGCCAATTTAAAGTCTGAGGGTGATAATTTTGGGTGAGAGAAAATATCACCAAGCTAGCTCGCCGCCTCTCATCATACCCCTCAACAACAAGAAAGGCCCAAGTATCGGTAGGAGCTGTAGAATAAGCTTGGAATGCCCGTGCGCCTGACGTCCCAACGGGTGCAAACGGCTTTTCCCCGTTAGCTTCACCGTGACCCACGGTAGAAATGACGGAAGTCTCCAAGTGGACACGTGGAGTGTGCTTTTGTAGGAGAAAGTGAGGGGTTGCAAACAAAAAGATCCATCCCTTTCCGATGAAATTTGAAGCATCTTTTTTGAACAGTGGACTTGGGTGTCCCTCATTGCATATCTAGTTGAGGGGCTTTTCATTGATCATCTCAGATTTGAAAACATTAAGGAAAGGCTTCTGGTGTACTTGCAAAATTGCATATACTGATAATGCACAATGCATTAGCGATATCATAGTAAGGACAATAACTCAACGTGGAGTGTATGATTGATAAATCGACATCAATGTATGACTGCCAATTAAGTGTTTTTTTCATGAACATAAAAATCATTCTGATGATGCAATCCACCCAGCCTTTGAGGAGGTTATCCTCATCCTTTAATATCCAACCCATCCAACCCATCCACATCCCCTTTCCCCATCCGTTGATTTTGTTGCTTCACCTGTAAAACTCCGTCTTCAGGGAATCTTCGGACAAGTAATATGGGCCCAACTCCGTGAAGGATCCAATGAACGAGGAAGCACCAGGGCCACCATTCCTTGAGCGGCTCGAATAGGCCACTGATCAAATGAATGTGAAGTCGTGTCATTGTCATGGGTAAGAGGGAAAAATGTCATCCCTTAAATGGTCAAATCCTACGTTTTAAATGTGCTACCAGGGTTTTGACTTTGGGGTATTGGGACAAAAGTATCCAAAAACAGTTCCCAATTATTAGGATCCAGAAATTGTGGTTTCTTTCTAAATGGTCAATTTCAACAGCTCAGTGCCAAGCTTCGTGTTGTGAATCCCAGCGCCATGGTAGTTGTAACATTGTACAAGGTACCGATTACAATGTCAGATTGGTTCTTTTTTTGTGAAAGGCAAAGAGCCTTGATCTCTAGTGGAAACTTTCAACCGCTTTGATCTGGATTGCTTTTAATACTGCAAAAATTTAGATGGTTGTGGTTGTTGTTGTTGTTGTTGTTGTTGTTGTTGTTGTTGTTGTTGTTGTTGCAGTTGCGGTTGCGGTTGCGGTTGTGGTTTTGGATATGTTTCTGGTTTTGGTTTTGGTTGCGGTTGTTGTGGTCCGATTTTGTTGCTTTTCCCTTGTCCACCGCTTTTCCCATCATGGCCAAGTGGCGTCCACATAATCACTGGATCTTTCTTAGGATCTCCTTCACTCTCCTTGGCAAGCACCAAGTCTTCAAAATGGTCTCAAGGCTTTCCACAGACATGTAAACATGATGGCATTGCATCATACCTAGTGAACAACTTCTTTAAAACATCTTTAGGGTCAAAGAATATTCTCACACTCCGACAACAAAGGGTGAAACCTTCCTGGATCTGAAAGGCAAAGGGTTGATTTCTCTTGCAGATGTTTGGTGATGAATAGGTGAAATATATATACATGGGTGTTTCCAAAAATAGGGATACCCCACAATGGATGGTTTATAATGGAAAACCCTATTAAAATCGAAGATTTAGGGGTACCCCTATTTTTGGAAACACCCATATATCTGTTCTGTTGAACATCCAAGAACTTGCTACATTGCTCGTATTTTTCAAACTTTGGGTTGTTTCAAACACAACGTTCCGGTTTCCCATCAGTTGTTTTTCTGTTTTGTATATGTTGAAACGCCAAGTGGCAAAGAACATGTAGTGTTCATACATCTTCAGTCCATCCTCTTCACCCACTGGGATGTAACCTGCATAGGTCCTTGGGTAAAGCCGGCGACACAGAATCTGACAGACACATCTTCCATGCCCTTCTCGAGGAGGATACCGTTTTCGTGAATTACTTGTCTTTTTTTTTTGGGGGGGGGGGGTGCGGGGTTCAACAATGGTAAAGGATCCAAAAACCATGGGGTAAAATCCATAGCTACCCTGTGATTTTGAGGTTCTTTGCTTAGCTCCCCCAATATCGCAGGGTTTTTGACTTTAAAAACTATTAAAAACTGGTGATTTCCTAGCCTCACGAGTTGGAAGTTGGAACTGTATATAGTCCATTTCATCATCATTCCCAACTTCTTGCAATACCAGGATTAGACATTTCAAGTTTTGGACGGTGTGCACAATGAAACTGGAAAAAAAATAGGATCAATGGCAACAAGTAAAGGCAGGGTTGAGCAAACGATTCCCATCAGTCTTGCCTCGCCTGAGCCATCACCTGCTCCATAGCTAGAGATGAGCTATCCACCTGGATCTCAAAACATAGCAACACTAGTTCTTCCCAACAAATCTCCGTTTTCTTGTTACAGAAACTCGTGTTGTTCACAAAAAATGGCCAACCTTCCAACATCTCACCACTGAAACCTCAGCCAAGCTTCTTGGAGAGGAGTGGTCCTTCTAAGCCAGGTAACTCTTTTACGACATCAGCCGCCACCAAGCTCACCAAAATGGAGCAGGTCCACATCATGACGAGATACAAATATATACAAATATACATGGTATATATATATATGATATAGACTCGAGAAGGGGGAGAAGATTCTGGAAGCTCAGAATTTTGGTGGATAAACTTCATGAACTGAATGATGCAAACAGATGAAACCTGCCCTCAAAACACATGTCACTGTTGATCCTGAGAGCTACAAGAAATGAAGCAATCAGATTTAGCTACAATGTGCTGTGATAGTAGAGTGGTTCCCTTCAAGTTTAAACCAGCTGTACAGAGGTTGTCTCAACATTCACATGCAGTGGCTGCAAGCAAAATGGCTGAAAGGTCTTGGAGATGGTATGACAAAATGAGATGAGATTTTCTGTCAAATGGAGTTTTCTGCACGGGCCATCAGGGGGAAAGGGTCAACAGGCTTGGAACATTGCACTCAACCTTTCTGAAGCGCAAAAAACAAGAAAAGATTGGGTCCCCACGTTCACATCCAGTCAGAGAGAAGTGGATGTATCCGAGATAAGTATTTTTCGAGTTTGACCATATATCCCATGACAGATCCATGGGGACTGGTATATTTACCTACATGAATGGCTGATTTTTTATGGGATCAATGTAGGTAAATATGCCATTCCCATGGATCATGGGAAATGCAAGCCATCAACCTGCATGACTCGTAGATGTGCTCCAAAGTGCTTTCCCTCAAAAAACGCCATGGTAGATGCGGAAACCCTTGAGGTGGATGATCATCTCCTAGGGTGAACTGAAAAATTTCATCAGCCTCCAATTTCCTGCAAATGTCATGCCATCTCTGGGCCCCCCTAAACTTAGAGATTTTTTCTTGCCACAATCAGAATTCACCCAGCTGACAGTGACACAGTCCAAGGATATTGATCATCTCCCACTTGAAATATCATAAGTACATATATATATATATATGTATATATATATATATGTATATATATATATATCTGTATATATATATCTGTATATATATATATATACGCAGCAATCTGTTCACCTCTATATCTAACGAAACGATTGACGTCCACGGTAAAAGTAGTGAAACATAGTGAAACCACTTCAGAAATCTTGACCACCTACATCTGATGGCCAAAAATCCTCCCTTATTCCAACCCCAAAAAAACAGACAAAAAAAAAGGACAACACTAGACAATCTATCGTTTATTTAAACTTTAAACCAACACGAACCAACACGTTTTCTTTTTCAACCAACCAACCAACCAACCAACCAACAGCAACTTCTTCAACCCAAAAAACACACAAACAAAAAAAAAACGGGGACCCTGAGAATCCACCAACCACGTCACCGCGTCACCAACCACCTACCAACGCCGTGGAAATCTGCCCCGGTTCGGATCCCACCTTGGCCGGATCCTCATTGAACATGATGCCCTCAGGCCTTGGGTTTTTTTCAGAAAAAAAAACAGTGGCTTGACCTATAGAGAGATAGGTTGGTTCACCAAAAATATTGTGAAAATATGAATGTAATGTCGTATATAAATTTGGATAATATCTTGAATTGAGTGTGTTTGTATATATTTGTATGAATGTAAATAAACATATATACATAATATTTGTTTAACAACCAAATCAATGGATAATACATGATAATACAGCATATATATGTGTATATATATATATATGATGCAAGAATTCTATTGGGAAGAAAAGCATGCATGAATTGGTCACATCTTGGGACACCTGGGAGTCATTTTTGCCATGAAGCTACAGGCGGTGTGTTTCAAACGAAAGTTGGAGGAGCGTTTCATCCAATTTTCACCTTACTCAGCCATTTCGGACCATGAAATAAAAGTTTGAAGTTTGAACGCCTTAACTTTTTCCTACTAAATATGTAATCCCCAAAAGTTTTCAAGGCCATTGGCTGAGTCAGGCATTGTAGCAAATTAAAAGCCATGGAAATATTGAACATCGATCTGAGTTGCTTATTCTTAATAGGAACATCATATCTTGCTCTGCTCCGGTAACATGTTGGGAACTCCTGGGCAAATTATTGAAGTAATTCTGTTTTCAGCTTCTCACGAGTCAGGTTTCTTGAAGTAGACTTCAATATGCTAGAAAGAAAAGCAACAAAGATGATGAACATCCAACTACATGTCCATAACTCTTGCATTAAAGTGGCATGACTTCACTTGCCTTGCCTTTAAAATGACTTCACTTACGGATCATAGAAACAATTATCTTTCTAAATATAATATACATATATGTTGTACAAATCAATGCAACACACAAATTCTCTACCCTTTTCTTCCACAACTCCATGGTTCAATGGAAAATGACTCATTTGCTTGTAAAGTTGGGACAATCGTCTTGTTTTGGGACACATCTTCCACTGAACAATGAAACTATAGGGTTACGTTAGAACAATTGATGGTACAAGTCCGAGATCAGCTAATGAGCTCATATCTGTATGCATCACAGGAAGTTCAAAAACAAAACACTCTGGAGTCATTTCAAACATCGTTTAAACCTCAAAACCCAACGATTACCTTGATGTAACTGTTTGGTTCAAGCTGTGCTTTCTGTTTGTTGGACAGCTTGATAATTTCTAAGGCTCTCAAGGGGTAGCATAATGATGATACATCCGTATACACATATATAAATACGATATTACAATAGATACACCTAGACACATTGTATGAGCCAAGTGTACTTACATACATCCTTCCTTTTCATGTATACCAGAAACTTTCATATATATATATATATATGTATTTCCCCAAGCATGGTGAAGTGTGACCATCCCCCTACAAGAGGCCACCAGGCAATCTTTGAATCCCAACGCTCTCACCACAAATCGTTGCAACGTCCCGGAAGGGATTTCATGCAATACACGAAGTTGGATCAAAACCTCAACTTAGCTGGCACTACTTGGGCCCCGGTTTTTTCAGGTGAACCAACCGGAATCATATGGAAAAAATGGTTGGGTGGGTGCTGGAAAAACCCTGGACTTATGTGGAGCTGAGTCAATTTCTGCATCAAAGGGGAATGGTTTTGACAAGATTGGGGTATTTTCTCTCCATGAGTTTTGTCCATCCAAAGGAGGAATGGTTTCTATGAGATTTGTAAATCAAGGGGAATGGTTTTGACAAAGTTTGACCCACTGGTATGTTTTGTGCATGTTTTTGTTGACCCGAAAGTTTATAAAGAAAACTGTGAAAAGGCACGGTGTTTACCGACCTTGTGATTACTCCCATTTAGAGCACTGCATTCAGTTTCGCAACTCAAGGACTCAAGACGTTGAACATTTGCAGAGTAAGGGAACAGCAAAAGCGCTCTTATTTCCATTGCTTCCCGGCATGAAGCTATGGGAGGAAGGCTATGACCTACCCAGTAGGAGCATCACAAACCCCTTGACTTCCAAATCATTTTCACTGGCTGTTTGACCGCTCAAGAGGTGAATCTGAGAAACATGTTGCTGGTACGATTTTTTGGGGAGGTCGATTAGTGTTACACTCCTGCAAATTAACATGGAAACTAAGAATCAAGCAATTGAACCAAACCTCCATTGTTGCTCCATTGTTGGGTTCAATCCGATAATTTTCCAGGGTGTACACACACACACACAAAAAAATAGCAAGAAACAAACTCAAGTCACATAGATTCATCTAAGATGGTACCACCCCGAGAAACTTACAGCTTACTTCTGACAAGTTACCATCCAAATTCATCCCTTTTGGATAACCCATTTTTTTGCCCAAGCAACAATGGTCAAGACCCTCGGATCGGAGTTGGTCCAACCTTGGTGAAATCTGCAGGGGATGTTGGGATGTCCCGCAGATTAACTGACATGGCGATCGCTGGAAAATCACCGTTTTTTTCCACAGGAGATACATCTTCACTCATGGTTGTTTTTCTATTGTCATGTTAGTTTTCGAGGGTGTGCTGGTTTTCAATCTCACCAGGGGGTCGTTTGATGACAAATTTGCAGGTGATACCCCGTGAAAATGAACGCATTTCCCCAAAAAAGGGACCATCTCAAAAGGAAATAATCATCTTCCAGTGCCACAATTGTTCACGGGACATGTCAGATTTTTTGGGGGGGTAATATTTGGGCACATTGCTATGGCTATAATTCCTAAACCTGAATGTTTCGGACATTTCGGGCGGGATTCCCTTACTTTTCACCACCATTGGGGATGACCAACCGGCGGTTTGGTCGCTCTAATTTGTCCAGATCATGTGACACAAACCCCAAACAATGAACGAATTTTCAAGAAGAGAACATCAAAAAGTACCATAAACATGTGCATCAAGTTTGATCCCCCCAAGAATGGTACGGTAATTTAATATAAAACATTGCATTCAAGGTTCTGCAAAAGTGGGACTTACTACAGCTCTTCACAGGGTCCCAACTGGCTTCAAATGGTGTATTTTCCAACAATTCTCAAGGGAGATGCCCAAATGAGTGGGTAGAATTTTGGTCATGTTTTTCACCAACCTCCAATCTGTTGAAATAAGTATAAGATTGTATCAAAGAACATTCCGGACAACACAGTACCGGGGTCATATTACACTGTATCGGTATTATTCGGTATTTACACTTTTTTCACCCTCACAAAAACGCACGCAGCGGGAATCCCCAAACGGGGATTTGTTCTCATATAACAAAGTTCTCAAATGGAATTGCTAAACATCATTTAGCTCGGAAAAAAGCAAAACCCCAAAAATCACACATGTTTTTTGTTAAACAACCCCAAAAAAGGATCCTTCCCATTTCATTCCCCCATAGGTTTTCACCCCATGCCACCGTTTTCCCACCGTTTTCTCCCCTTGTTTTGATGGGATCTCCCGAGCCCAAGCCGTTGCACCGAATCGGAAGTGATTTCAACTCCAACCTGCAAGGATGACCGGGTTGGGTGATTTGGGTGGGGCCCCCGAGGATTCAATCATGACCACCAGGACTAATACAATATGTTTAGTAGTTTGGGGATCCATTAAGCCACTGGCATACTGAGGAGGGGATGGATTCATGGAAAATCTGCCCAAAAAAAACGGTGCTTTGTTGACAGATGAATCTGAATCGAAGAATGGAAGTCATCATTCAGAAGGACAAAATGAAGGTTTAACAGATGGAGAAACATTTCAACAACCACTGAGTTTGATGATATTTCACCAACCTGAAGGGCATTTTGTTGCAGTGTTTTCCGGCAATCTGCCTTTTGGGATGACCAATATGTGCAGAAACCCATCCTCATGGTGATTTTCAGATCTCTTGGGTTGATGATCAGCTCATTCGGAACATTTCCTGAAAAATTTAAAAACACCTGGAAATGTGATGAACCATCACCACCTGGAACTCCAAACAACCATCTTTTAATGGATGGAAATGGTGAAACAACCACTTTTCATGTAAAGATTTGGTTCATCATCCAATTGAAACAACCATTCAAAAGTGGTTTTTGTTTCAGGTTCTAGGCAGCTCTGAAAGATTTCCACAAAGTTCATAAACCTCAAATCATTTGTTGAAGTGCCCACGTTTCCTGGTGACCATCCGATCTGAGGATCCCATACCCAGGAATGCGGAGATTGGCATCAAAGGTAGCTTTGGTGTGGTCCTAACCGGCCAATCCGCCAAAGACACTGCGTTGTTTAGCAAGTTTGGAGTCTTTTTTCATAGGAAAAATGGTGGGAAAAACCCTTGGGATGGGGGCCCCTTAAGAATCAACCCCATTAATACACCTTATATCACGTGGGTATTTATTGGATATATCCCACGGGTACCACCATTTTCCCTCTGATTTTTGTTAGGGCTGTTACGACTGGATCCTCACGATTCTCATTGCTATGGCCTGCTTGGATTTGAAAAAAAAAACTGAATTCTATATAATTCTATAGAGTGTCATGCTTTTCTTAGCTGATCACCATGTATGCTGGGTGGCATATCAATGACTATCCAAGTGAAAAGGGCGCCCTGCAAGGGTACAGTAAACAACTGAGAAGTTCAGAGTACGTGAAGGGAAGATTGATTGGAGAAAGAAGAGCCAGGAAAAAAACCATCCTACTTTCCATTGAATCCTGGTTGTTGAAAAGGGATCCTTATATATAATGGTTTAATAATCTCCACATAGCCGGGTATACCTGAAACAACCAGGTTCTTCTTCCTTGCTCAGATGGGGGCTACTTCATGGGCTGATATATGATGATATGATGTAGGAAGTAAGCTAAAAAAGCAGTCCTTTCAGTTTTGCTACGGCTCAAAATTATCGATTGTTCTCCGAAGATGGATGATTTCAATACTTAATATAACCAAATGCTTGGTCCATTTCCGTATTTGAAACCTAACTTGGAGCAGAAAGCCATAGGAGTAAGTATCTCAGATAGTATCCAAAGAAATCTTCAACAAAAAACCCTGAAAGGAAGGAGCTATAGAACTAGACCGGTTTGATTAGACCACTTTGGTTGGGTCCTGGTGGTGACGACCAAGGTGGGCTCAGAGCTCACAGGTGTTCTTTTCATGTTTTTTTCCGTTGGTTTTATGGCTGGTCAACATGTCCCCCCTGACGTATACAGTACCCCCTCCCCTTATTAAGGGAAACCAGTGGTTAATAAGCCCTTAATAAGGCCTTATTTCTGGGGGGTTACGTTAGGAGGGTAGGTTGACCAGTCATGATGGTTTTTTGCATCATTTCGGCCACCAGAAACAACGTCCTGTAGTGAGATGCCCCAGTAATTGGTGTCCCTGAGTGGCTATGACGCGATGGCATGATACCCTTGCCACAGTTCAGTAGACTTCCGTATCAAAACTACGACCAAAATATACCAAAAACAGGGACTAGCTGGGTTTTAGAAGGGGATAACCACGATTGACATTTGGAAAAGCTTCTGCTACCCATTGATTTGAAGGAAAAGTTTTGAAGTTCCTACAAATCAGTTTTGCTGTTCATTATTCATTTCAAGTGCAGTATAGTTGATAGATTTGGGATAATCCTCCAAGTTTGCAGCCTCTTTGTAAGGGCAAGGTGCATTGCATGGTTTTCAATCACTGAGAATGTGGGTTCGTTATATTATGTCATACAGTATGGTTCCAGACGTTCACACAACATCACGAAAAAGTTCGCCGCATCGGCTGCCGATCAACTTTCTAAAGGTCGGTTCCTGTCGAGCTTCCGTAAACTGTGGAACACGGTGAATGACCCAAACCTTTTTGCTGAACGAACCTTTCAAGGAAACCTTAATGAGAAATGGGGATTAATCAGGATCGGATATGTTTTTTTCTGCCCCTATGAGAAGGTTTCCAAGATAAGGTCATATTTGTAGTGGACTCATCTATTATAAATCACCTTGGCGTGAGATCTGGTGAGGGCGCGTCATCGAGGAATGTGATTCTGAGGGTGTCTCCACAGATTCCCGCACATTTTCGACATTGATATTTCAAAAAGAAGAAGAAGAAACACATCACACCAATTTCGGGATGTCTCCATGACATCAGAATGTCAAAAGAAATCCAGCCAAGACAAACTCCGAGAAAGATTTTTTCTTTTAAGGAACCAACCAAGAAAATATATTAACAAAAAATCTTCGCCCCTCAAAACACAGAGGTCCCGGAAGTCGTGAAAAAAATCCTGATCGAGGACCCCGGGCTCAGGTGGTCGACCACCAGGATTCAATACACGCACACCCACGGTGTATGCCTGGAGCCGGGTAGATTTGGTGGGGCCCCGAGCCCATCGTTGTAATTGGGGTTCCCCCTATAAATGGCCGAAACTCAATGGGTAACTGAGGTTATTTCACCCTATACTTGTAGGAAATCCAAGGGTACAATGCCATGTTTTCTCCAAGAAATAGTCAGGGATTATTAAGCATCATCCCGGATCCCCTAGTAAGGCCTAATTAAGGCCTTATTTCCTGGGGGGTGGCATTGCGGGGGTTACCCTTGGACTTCGTCGAGTGTAGATTTGGTGCAAGACTGGTGCGTTTGATGTCCGGAGACATATATGAAATTCAAACATATTCAAACAACACTACTACACCGTACCTAAATTTGGAGTGCCCTTAAAGTGATGACAATTGTCGTGAAATTGTTGGAAGATGCAAATTATACATGTTGATACAAGTTGTATTTACCTATGTATATATTTATATCTATGTTGATATTTATATCTATATTTAATATTTATATATATTCATATCTTTATATTTATATTTACCCATGTAAAAAGTTGGGCTTTGGTAGGAGGTATTTCTACTTTCAAACTAGGGGGACCCTCACTGCTTGACATATCTAAACTCTTGACTCAATCAACTGAAACGACACATATCAACATGTCCTTGTCATTCCGATCTCTGTACACCACGGAAATTCAACACAGATACCAAAAATGATGGTTTGGATCTTTTTAAGCTCCTTTCAAATATGGCTATTTTGGGGTATCTATGTTAAACGTTAGGCGGATAAGTACATGGGTTATTCACACAAAATCGCCCTCCCAAAGGTTAGCGCCTTTCCGGCTTCCAAACTGGCATTGCCGAAGCGCAAACTCAATGGCTCATTCACTGCACCGGACCTCACTTCTGGGAAGTTGTTGAAATATCAAATAATGAGGTAGAAGAAATGATGGGAAGCCTCCTGGAAACTAACACACATATCCCCTACCACACTAGGCACTTTTGAGTCGATGATTTTCCTTTTCGTTCAGGCGGGACACCGACCCAAACGATGCATAAATTTCGTGGGGAAATCCCTGAAAGCTACCAGCAACATGTGCATCAAGTCTGCTTTTCCGAAAGTGGGTCCCATTTAGTGATCTTTGATACTTCACGAAAATTCTAGTAATCCAACGCAACAACAAATAGTCTAACATCCCTCTCCCCCATTTAGGTATCGAATGACATATACCCCAAAACTGGTTTCATCCATATACGTTCTTTATCAAACCTGTGACATATACAGGGCACCTTTGATCTTCTCAGCTGGTCACAGCGGCAGCGGTGTGTTTTTTTGTCAACGCGTAGAAGTGGTGCCGGTCCCAGCCGGTTTTGACACGGGGTCGGTGCAAGCTCTTTTCAGCATGAGGACCTGCAGAGAAGCCAAAGATGGCCACAGTTTTAAACAATCAAAGTCGCACAAAAAGCGAAGAATAAAGTGGAGCAAGTGAAGGTTAATAGGGCTCTCCCACTAAAAGGGTAATGATGTTGGTGGCGAGTGTTTCTGGG
This sequence comes from Breviolum minutum Mf 1.05b.01, assembly GCA_000507305.1. Classification (NCBI taxonomy): domain Eukaryota; class Dinophyceae; order Suessiales; family Symbiodiniaceae; genus Breviolum; species Breviolum minutum. Next base: position 91,955 of record DF240587.1, read on the forward strand.
AGGGAGAGCATCCCAATGGATACGTAGATACCAAGGAACATAGATGCTGAACAACAGGCATAGACTTTTTGAAGTTCTTCAAAACAAATTGGTGTGATCCATAGATCGATTTCTTGTATAGATGCAATTAACTTTGTAGGTGGAGGATGAGGTACCGAACATGTCAAACACTTTCCAAGTCCTTTTGATGCTACTATGCCTGCATGTCATGTGTATCGTGATAAGGTTTGATTCCATGCAAAACATGCAAAACAGGCTCGCAAAGGACAGCAATCAAACCATCAACCACCCGTGTTGCTGCTCAAGGTATTCTACCTCGACAATCACGGTTTGCTTGAACCACATCTACATCCACTACTTTGCAAGCCTGCAATCCCCTACTTTGCAAGGCTGCAAACACATGTCAGTCAATTGCCAATGGCACCTGATCCACACCAATGGCAACAGCAAAAGTGACATTGCCAGGTGACCTGACATAACCCAAATCAGGGAATGTTTGGGAGTTTTGGGGATGGGAATTTGCCTTTTTTTTTCTCAAAAAATGATGTCAAAGAGTCAAAAACAGCATTTCGTTTTTACTGCTATTCTTGCTCGGTTTTTTGTCTGATGCTTCAGAAATCCGGCGAGAAAACCACCTGGGATGTACGAAACCTGGTAAATAGTGGGATAAACTACCAACCTTAACTGGTTAGCCGGATTTCAAACAGCAGGGGTATGTAGGCACAGATACATGTCATGTATACATCTATATACATATAAATATATATATATACATACATTATTTTTTGTGTGGTTTCTTCCATCAAGAGTGGTGCTCTACAAAATCTCAAGAGTCAGAAGATGATGATGACGGCTCCACCCTTTTCGGGGGACCTGCTCGAATGGAGCCATTCTTGGGCTTCTGAGACGCCCCAGTCGAAGCTGAACCTGGCAGGTTCAGCCGCTGCATGGGTTTGTTGCGTCACGACAAATTCCGACGCCTTTTTTGCCAGGAAATTCTGGGTTTTCTTTCACCCCACCAGGAGGGTTTTTTAACAGACTTTTTAAGGGAATTCTGGATTTTTTTTGCCCCGGGATTTTTTGGAGTTGTTGTTGAGGATATTTTCCACCTCACAAATCTTCAGGGTTTTATGAGGTGACCAGTGATGCTGGTGGGGATGGTCATACAAGGCTTCATAGGGAATCCTTGTCTGGTTAGTGGTTTCAAAGCATATAAACCCCTATATACTGTTGGGTTAATGGCCATCCCTTAACAGTGATTAAATGTGAGTTGTTCAAAGTTGATTTGGAGGTCAGCCACTTTTTTCTTGTCAACATCGTCTTTTTGGGTCAGATTTAAAAAAGTCGTAGGTGATTCCATCAAAGATGTGTGAAATTGAACTAATCAGGTGTTTTTGAAGAACGGTGCTGTGTTTCGTAGCGAACATCTTTCAAAAATTCTGGAACCACAGATTTCTTCATGCTTACTATTCCAAAATCCATCAACTCAACGGATGCCGCAGAATCGGAAACAATAGAAAGGAAGTGCAAGACTAGCAGCACAAAGGGTGCGCAAAAACAGCACTGAGAATGAAACCACAGTGGATCCTCTACTAATGGATCAACCTCGAACGGAATCGAATCATCTGGGTCAATAAAGAAACATAATGTCATTAAATATTGGCAATCTCAAATAATGAACATCAAATCTAAGATTGTTATACAAGAATCATGCTATTATTTCTACATATTTCTACATTCTACTATACTGTATATTGCTACTAAAATCATTAATCACAGTACATGTCATAGTTCAACACAAATACTGTCTCGTTTGAAGTGGATCTACCATATGTAACCCACTCAAGAAAAGAAACGGCCTGGCGGTGATGGTGTTGGGGAGTACCCCACGTTTGTAGTAGCCTGGCGAACGGACGGCCACATGCAGGAAACATCTGGGTGAATTATACTTAGGGTTGCAGCATAAGTATGTCAGAATGTTTGATAATATTGCCAAACGAAACACCTGGCGTACACCCAGGGTTTCTGGTTGTTAGTGGGATTCATGGAAGTATATGGCAAGCTGGATAAGAATCTGGGTATGGACCACAGATTTCCGATTTGGTGATGTGGTCAGGAACGTGGTGGTAGCACCATTTGCTCCCTAGTATGAAGGAATCTTAGATACCTGGCTTCAAAGCACCGGGAAATCAACGACCTTCTGTCCCCAAAAAACCCAGCAAGATCACCACTAGTAACCAGCTGCTTTGATACCTTCCGGTAAAATCAACCACCCTTTCCCCCACCCCGAGTTGCCACCCTACACTCCCTAAAACTAACAACTCATCCCTAAAAAAATGGATGGTTTCCAAGTTCGGAATCTGCCAACTTCCAGGTAACCAGGTAACCTCCCCATATTTTCAGGGGTAAAAACTCTCAGAGTCGCCTCAAGCGGACCATCCGGGAGAGTAGGATTGGACTGTTCACATCGTCGATTCTCTTTGCTCCACGTGAACCCAGCATTGCAACAGCACCTGAAAAGAGCGCGTTTACGGCCGGAAATTCCCGAGCCGTTTGAAGGGACTTGTCAAAGGAACAACAAAAATATTACCCATTGGATCCATGTATTGTATATTTACATATTTACAATCGGTTGTATACCGTACATGGATGCTATGGGTTACTGTAATGGGTGAATCAGAATAACTGTTCAAAAACAGCTGTGCGCTGCGCTCCTGAATTTTGATAGCCAGGTTGGCATATTGGATGGCGAAACCAGCCATAAGATGGTGAATCACATACACTTCGAATGCTACATCAATCAATAGCTTTTCCTATAGCAACCATACAGTATTTGGTCATAGGCATACGGGCATTTGTTTGATCCTGATCTATCTTCTCTACTGGAGCTTTGAAAGATACTGTATCACTTTACCGCCAAGACTCAGCAACAAATGAAAGCGGAACTCTTCACTTTGCTTTAAAAGCTTCAAGGAAAATAGATGGGCGCTAAAATTCACAGGATCTTGAATTTTACATTACCCAAACAATCCATGTATGGTATCTTTAGTACCTACATTTACCATAAAAAATACGCCAAATGTGGTGGTACAGTATACCTTACATGGATGATATGGCTTATTCTTAATTAAGTTGGGTCCATTCTGGACACCAAAAACCTATACCTTAGGTCCTGAACATTAGCTCACAGTGGAGTTCATGAAGGTGAAGTTTGGGTTCACTTCATAAAAATGAACCGATTACCCTCCCTGAAACTAACCACAAAAGCACAATCCAAGCCCCTGAAAATAGGCGGAAACGTCGGAAAAGAACACGAATCATCATCTCTCCCAACCACCCATTTTCAGAAGTAAAGTTGCTGTTAGTTTTCAGGGAGGGTACCTTACCCATTTGGTGAACCCAGGTGTTCACCCCCCAACGTTCCAGCCGTTGGAAGATTTTTTCGTCCTGAGGTGCCAACCCAGGACCACCTCAGCTTTGGAAGGGGTCCAAGTGGGGAGATATCCAACATGGGCTTTCCCAAGTTCCATGTAAATTTATCTGATGATTTTTATTAGAAATCCAAGAATTGTTAGGGGCCCATATCAAAAATCTACAACACTTATTTTTTTGTCGTTTTTTTTCGAAAAATATGGTGATGAATATTTGTGTATTAGCCTCATACCTCAAAAAATATCTATGAAGAATGCCTATTTTCACCTGATACTCCATGGAAAACTGGCCCTTTTGGTTGGAAATTTGGTGCACACAAGGCACCAAAAAACAGCGGCTCCAACAGTTGCAAAAAATAATGATGGTTTGCATAGCGCATTGGATCCATAGGACCAGTATATATACCTATACATGTACCATTAAAAAAACAACCAAATGTAGGCAAAATTATACTGGCAAAACGTCCGTGTTGCCCGCGGCCCCGGGGCAACATTCAACGCAGGCGTGAGGATTTTGGGGATTGGGGAAGTTGATCTTTGGTCAAACCCCAAAACATAAACCCTAAAACCCAAGCCCTAAACCCTGAACCCTAAAAACCAACCTAAACCCTATACCCTAAAACAAGAAACTCTAAAGCCTAAACCCTGTGTGGGCGACACGCGTGTTTTGCGGGTACTTGTACTATATATGGATCCTATGAGGTAAGTCTTTCTTTTTGAAGGGGTGGGAACGAAAAATCCTGACAGAAAAGTTTCAGTCCGGCCTTCGAGGGATTCAACAGCTCCTGCCACTTTTGATGGTTTCAACAGTTTGGGGAACACAACGGGTTCCAACAAAAGAGACCTGGCAATCCAAAAACGCCGCAGGCGGTCATCATAAACCTGTCTCGTAATTTTTTACCAACCTCTAAATTTGTGGGATGGCCGATGGAGGACCCACTTTTTTCGGGAAGATTCTCTCCCAATCCTATCCACTCACCCCAGACTGCGTGGCAAGAAACAAGGATGACTGCCGCGTGCATTGCAAATGCCTGGCGAAAGGACGTCGTGAAAATCCGACAATGACTTCTGTACCATGTAGTTATAGTCTCTAAGGATTCTTTCAGTGTGTGCTAAAGAGGGCTGCAAATAAGCCTAATTCTGAAGCCGTCTGTACAGACGGATCGCACCTCGCTTGACACGCGACACCCACAATTGCGAAGCTGGAATCCTTGCTGGAAGGGATGAGTGGAAAGGAACACTCCATTTGGACCAACAGAGTGAGGGGATGTTTGATGTAATCACTTCCTGCATCTACTTGAGTTTTGAAGAAGACCGGAATCCAGAGACCATAAAAGCTAGGATGGGCCACCTGCAACTTCAACTGGCCTTCGAACCATGACCCCCACCCTTTACAAACTCAAACATTTAAGAACAACATACCAAAACATCAATTCAAAACCAAACATTTCACAACAACAAACCAACTCAACACTTCAAAAACTTCATTTCAAAACAACAAACCATTTCAACAAATTCATCCCAAAATAATTCAACAAAAAATTTCACAAACAACATTTCAAAACAACCCCTGAAACCAAATTATTCTGAAGATACCTACCAAAACACAAACATCTTCAGAACAATTTTCCTAAAAAATATTTTACCTCAAAATTTACCAAATTATTTTTCAAATTTCTAAGTTGCAGGTTTGACATTCAAAACTTTACTTTAAAAATCTCAAGATTTTTTAAGTTGCAGGTGGTGTTTCTTCTTCATTTTCTTTTGATGTTTGTTATATATCCTATACTACCTTTCTTTTAAGTAAGTTTCTCCCTATTACTGACACTACAATTACATCTATAACAGTATGGGACGATATTATCTAACATGTGTGGTATTGCATTATCTTTTCTTTGCGCTGTCAAATTACTCATTATATTACCATTTCTAATATCTAAATGAAACCCACAACCGCAATAGTTACATTGGTTTTTTATATTATTGACAAACCAATCTGTGTTAACATATCCAGTTTTTGGTATATTTCTTTTTGCTACTCTATCCTGTGTTTTATGAGCTTCTATTTTTCTTTCAAAATAACTTATTACATTACTTTTATTGAATTCATCATCTTTATTAGTGTTGTATCTAAAAAACTTTACTTTATTTAAATCTCTACATCTTGTAATGCATGTGTATAGCCACTCTGGATAGTTTTTCACCAAGAAATGGTTATAATCAAAAATTGTAATTTCTTCATCAACGCTACAACCCTGTGCTGAATGTGCAGTAGAACACCATGCAAATATGAAATTGCTTCTGACTTTGTCAATGTATATAAATTGAACTTCACCAGTTTTAACATTTTGTAACCACAGTAATTCACCCAAAATTTTGACTATTTTAAACTTGAAATTTACATTAAAAACATTATTTTTGATTTTAGTATATTCTCTACAAATTAAGAATTCATCCTTCTCGTATTCATATTTCCTATGCTCTAATTTTCTAATTTGATTTGATACATTTTTACAAGTATTATTTAAAAAGGCAATATTATATTTAGATGATGATATGTCATCAGTAAACCTAAAATGATATTTTTTAATTATCTCTTTAGTAGGTAATTTATTTATAAAAATATCCTGTTTTATATTGAATAATTTGTCTTATCTTCTTGTGTATTCAACCGCTTACATCCTTTCAATAGAATGTTATATTCAAAAATATTATCAATTATTTCATCTACATATGTTTCATAATCTTTTGTGTTTGTTAATTCCTGAACTGCTTTAAGTTGTTTAGTATCACCTGTAGCGATTATGATTTTCTTACCCTTATTATCTTCTACAAATCTTTTAATTTTCCAATAGACATTTAGCCCACTACAATAAATTTCATCAAATACTATGACATCATACCCCGAACAATCAAATTTTTCTAACACAACATTACCAAATGATATACCAAAAAACTTATTAATAGTAATTGCGTCACCTTCAAATTCTTGCAATAATCTATTTGTCGGACAAACAAATAAAACTCTATGCCCTTTATCTCTCATTTTTTGACATATATAACTTTTCCCACTACCAGCATAAACTGCCCTTATCATTACTTGCTGTGATGTTTCTATTTCTTTAATGATATTGTCAGTATCATACTCGTCTTCAATCTTAATTTCCTGACTTGTTTGCTCTTGTATTTCTACAAATTCATTATCAACAATTTCATAACTTACACTAGGAAGATTTATATCATTATTTTTACTAACCCGCCAGCCACCGATATTATCATTAAAGTCTATTTGTTGCATTGCTATTTCTAAATCATTTTTGTCTATAGTAAATGCATCTGTTTTACACTATATATTCTTACATGTTTGTATTTTTGATTTGCTTTCATAAAATCATGCTGACTACAATTATCATGTGGATAATCTAACTTATGTTTCAAATAATGACAGTATGAATCTGCTGATGAATTTAACATATTATAATCTTGATACATTTTAAAATTATGATGCTGTAAAAGTAATTCTTTGATATACCGAAAGCCATTTTTTAACTCTGCTTTGTCCCTTATATTAAGAATATAAAAGGGTTCTCTATTACCTTTACATGGTCTACTGGCAACACACCATTTATCATCATCATTTATTTCTTCTATTTGTTCATAGGTTTCTTCTTCTATTTTATGTAGCTTCCCTCCATATTGTGCTTGATAATTCATAGCTTCATTTAGTTTCTTAAATGGTATGCTTTTAACATCTGTATTACCACCTTTTTCCAATAATCCATAATTTACATTAGCAATTAATTTTTTGATTTTTGTATCTTCGGCTTCATCCTCACTAATTGTGTTTTTCCACAATTCACCCACTAAATCTTTATAGTTGCATGCATGAATCTGGGAAGGCTCTTTATAATATAATATGTCAATGTTTGTCAAATCTATTTGTTGTAAAAACATGTAAAAACACCCCATATAGCAAGCAA
>DF240587.1:99448-110804 GCA_000507305.1 Breviolum minutum Mf 1.05b.01
CTCTCTCGTGTCGTCGTCTCTCCTACCACTACCTACTACGTAGTTATTNTTTGTTTCTGGTCTTACTATTCCATGTATTTTAATGTCAATGGTCATTATAAAATGATTTATGAACTGAATTAAACAAGGATTTATTAAATTTAAACATTGCCTTGTTCATATTGTTGTATGTGTTTTCTTTACTGACTGCTATACAGCCATCGCTACTATCCTTGACTAAATTCTGTGTTTTGATTGTATATGTTATATTATTCATTTTTAACTTTATTTGGTTAATTATACCTGCCTGAAATTTTATTCTTGGTTCATACCCTGAATCCATCAAGTCAAAAAATATTTTGTTCAAATCATTCAGTCTAGAAATTATAACGATATCCTTTTCATCTTGTAATTTCAGTATATCATCACAGTTTTCTATCATTCTATATTGTGTTGCTTCATCCTTGTCATTGATATAAAAATCAGTAGATGCCTTAACTGTTGGTATTCGGTGGTTATCCTGCTTTTGCTGAATGCTTTTCAAGTCATGATTTAACACATACACATGATTATTTTTTACCATTGCATAAAAGGGTTTTATATGCCAGTTTTGATTGGGTGGTGTGAACTTGTAAATTAGGCGGTTGCAAAAATTATAGATTCTTGCTGGGATTTTAAATTCTTCAAACACCTTACTCATATCATTGATTGATAAGCCACTTTCATAAAAATCTGTTTTACCTGTGATTTCAATAATTTTTTCTACAGTTAGTTGTTTGCGGGTCTTTTTACTCATAATTGTATCGCCATAGAATTCTGTCAAAGCATTATACCAGCAAGCATTTGATATATAGTTCCCCTTTTCAATTGCTTTTTTGATGGTTGATGCTTCCATTTTCACAGGGGTATGAATGTAGTTATGATAAATTGACACATATGTAATATCTGTTAGGTTTTCATTCATTATGTCAAACTTTTCGCCTTTTTTATTGACTAGTTCTACTGATTTTATTTTAATACAGCCTAGATTGTCATAATACATTGTCAAGAAGTCATAATCACTTTCAAACTCTTGGTCATTTTTCAAAAGTTTTATTGTGTCCAACCATGTTTTATTCATCATATCACCCTGTGGAATGTTATCAGCATCTTCCCATCTAAAAATCCTTTTACCTACAATCTCTCTCGGAAATTCTGACACTTTGATGGTTGCGCTTTGGGCGCTAAAAGATGTTGTGAAATAATAAACTCCTTGATGTATAAAGGCAGGTTTTTGTTTTATACCATTTTCTTCTAAATCTTTCTTATCACCCTTAAAATACCAATAAAGCACATATGAAACAAAATATGTGTTTTTTTGATTTCTCTTTTTTGCTTCGCTCATTCTTTCCTTCAATGGTTTGGCGTCCTTAAACTTTTTGATAATGTCATTGTATTTTTGAAGGGTTTTGTCATATGTTTTTTTGTTGGATGAAGTCAAGCCTTTGATAAGATTTTCGGCTGTTGCTACATTTGATATTTTTCTTTGTGTATAAAGTTTTATGACTTCATCAATTCTTTTTTTGTTTGTTTTAGATGTATTGTCAGAGACGCTTTTATTCTTTAACTTGTTCAAGTCTGAAATGTTTTTAACTACAAACTTATTCATACTTATATCTATATATATATTATTATTAGATATTTTTTTCTTTAAATACTTTTTTTTACAAGAAATATTTTTCAAAGATAAAATTTCTATATATTTTATTTTTGAAATCATATTTTCAAAAGTTCATTTCTTAAAAATCCACGAGATAAACCATTTAAGTAAAAATAGCTTTGCCCTAGCTTTTTTTCAATCCTTTCAACTGTGTAAGTTTCTTTACTCCAAGTTGATGTTCTTTCTTTTTCAGTTATAGCTTTTTTTCTGTATATTTTGACTTGGTCGCCTGTTGATATTTCTGGGTATTTTCTAGTTTTGGTTGCTTGTAATGTCATGTTGACCTTTGCTTTTAGATTATCCTTTTGTTTTGTAGCCTCTTTAGGTGTCATCTTGATTGCTGAATGTATCATTTTGTCATTGTATGTTAATAAGATTTCAAGGTTATAATCTATCCACTGAATGTTTTCTTTTCCCTTCTTCTCGTCTGCTTCAATTCTCTTATACAACATATCTTTATATGTTCTTATAGCCCTTTCTGAAAAGTTTGGATGTCCCCTTGTTCTGTGATGTGCTACACCCTCTTCTTTTAAATAGTCTTGAATGGCTTGTGTGTTTAAAGCAGTCTCATCATCTGTATATAGTAGTTCTGGTTTTCCATTCATTTTTTTAAATGCTTCAAGCATTCCAGCTGATATATCTCCCTCGCCTTTACTTTTTATAGGAACTACTACCATATATTTAGTAAAAATATCTATCATCAATAAGCCGGCTTTAAATTTTTGATTTTCTAAATCATTGATGAAAAATAAATCCATCTGAAACTCATAGAATGGGTGGGGTGGTATAAAAGAATTCTGTCCCCTTAACTGCTTTTTTTGTTCTACGTTCTTTCTAAAGAATTCTTCAACATCTTTCATTGTGATTGATTTGTCTTTTTCCTTGGCGTCTTTTAAAGTTGTTGCCTTGCTTCCAAACCCAGACCTATCAAAGTATATTTTTGCTATAATATCTTGTTTAGAACTCATTATAATAAATATGATAATATTTTTTTAATCATCTGTAAAGATATTGTATTATATATTTGAACTCTTATGATTTTTTCTATACCTTACCATGGACACCAAACTTTGTTAACCCCCCACATAAGATGTGAAGAAGCAATCTCATCTATTGTATATACCTTACCATATTCTGCACGCCAATGTGTTCTTCTTCCCCTCAAGTTCATAATGTTTATTATGTTGCCTTCTATGTAGTTATAGACTGTTTGTTTTTTAATTCCTCGTGTTCTCTTTTTCATTTCCTTGTGTGCCTTGTCCATTATTGTGTATACTAATTTAGGCTCATTTTCCCAATCTATAAAGATGTTGTCATATATAAATTTTGTGATTTCAAATGTTGTTTCATTCAATTTACCGATGGTTGCTTCTAACAAACTTGTATTTCTTCCTAGACTTTCATAATACATACCCCAAAGTGCATCAAGTGTTTCAGGAAATGGAACTTCCTTAACATATGCAAACATCCACTTTTGATACTGACTACTTAATGTTAAGTATGTCATGCAGTCATCACAAGGTAAATACTCACCAACAATATCAGAAATATCAAAAAGAACAATCCTTAATGATAATATCACTTTTGCTTTGTTTTGTTTACATTTTTGGCATTTTCCCCCCCAAACACTGGACATATAATAGTATTAGAAATATATTTCTTTAAAACATTTTTTTTACAAGAAATATATTTATAATAAAAAAATTCTAAACTTTTTTTTCAAATTTAAGGTTTTACATCCCCAAGAACCGGGGATGCCAATCCCCAAGAGCTGGGGATGCCAATCCCCAAGGGCTGGGGACACCAGCTAAAACAAGCATTTTTAGTAGCATCCCCAAGAGCTGGGGATGCCAATCCCCAAGGGCTGGGGACACCAGCTAAAACAAGCATTTTTAGTAGCATCCCCAAGGGCTGGGGATGCCAATCCCCAAGGGCTGAGGATGCTGATATTATTAACTGGCGCTTATCACTTGGTAGTTTGTTGATGTATATTTTCTAGGTTTAGTTTTCTTAACCTTGTTTTTATCATCTTCTTCCTTTTTTTCATAGTCAATATTTTTCAAATTTATGCTGTTTGGTTCTATCATCTCATTTAGTTTTTTTCTCCTGTGATGCTTGATAGCATTTGTTCTTTTGACTTCCATAAATTCCTTTTCGTGTCTTCTTTTTTGGTAATACAATCTATTGCATAATGCCAATTGTTCTTTTATTTCTTCAAGTGTCAATTCTTCAGGTGATTTTGTTGTCATAATATCTATATTATAATACTATACATTTTTTTCTTTAAATATTATTTTTACAAGATTATTTTTTTAGTTTAATATCAATGTTAAATTTACTTTCCATTGACTTGATGGATTCTTTTATTGTAGGCTTGTTCCATAACAAATTTTTTGACCACGTGCCGGCTGTTGTTAAATCATTCCAGTTTTGATTTGTTCTATGTCTTGATATATAATTTTTCTTTCTATCTTCATCTTTATGCTGTGTAAAATCTGAATAACCAGTAGCACCAAAACTTACCTTCTTACCTTCCACGTATGCATCATATTTTTTCTTGGGGTTGCTCGATTTTTGTAATATTATTTCTCTCATTAATATTATTTAGATTTTTTTCCTTGGTGTTGTTTTAGCACTACTTGCTGGTGTGCTCGAACGGCTTCTACTAGCTCCCCTTGAAAATAATCTATTTCCTACATCATCATTTTCAGACCCGTCCCTGCTTCTACTTCTGTCACGCATTTCAGCCTGTTCAGCTTCAGCTTCAGCTTCTTCAGCTTCTTCAACTTGTTCTTCTTCAGCTTCATTTGTTGGACTACTCATAGCATAATCAATTGCGCTACCAATTACTGGACTTAATACAGCATTACCAACAGTATCAGCTATATTCAAAGCTGTAAGCATTGCATTACCTGTTAACTGTGCAATTCTTAAACCCCTACCCAAATTTCTTGAAAAAGAACCTTCGTCGTCATCCTCACTGTTACTTGTTGGTGGTGAATTTTTGTCTACAGTTTTACTCCATACTTCTGCCATCTTTTCAGCTCGTGATGGTTCTCTACTTGTGTAATTTTTCGAATCAAGTGTCAAATAATACGGTGGGTCAATTTTATTTAATTCATCGAAGGTGTCAGTTTCTTTATCTACCATAACTTTATTGTCTGTTTGTGCAAAATTTTCCATTCTTTCAGGTGCTTGTGTCATCTTATCTGATGTTTCTATTCCTAAAATATCATCTTCCCTGATGGGTTCTAGATGTGAATACTTCAGATAATACAACATTTCATCATCATCTTTAAATTTAATTTTCTTCAACCTGTTTTTTGTCAAAATCATTTTATTGATAATAATTAGATTTTATTAGCAATAAATATTTAATCCTTACTACCTCTGGGTTGTTGTCTTTGGTTATATTCAGTAATTCGTTTTTTCAAAAGTTCTTCTTCAACTCTTCTTTGCCATCTTCCATCGGCAATCATTGATTGTGCTATATTGTTCATATGTTGCCAGTTTGTTAAACCTTTACCTTTACCTTTTTTACGCAAGCCTTCTATTGAATTTTCTGGGTCTCTTACATCTGTTCCACGTATATACAGCTGAAATTCTAACTCTTGTTCATTCCATCTTGAAATATTTGTTGAATAAGAAATGTTTTTCATCAGTTTAGATTTTGTTCTTTGTTGTTCTTGTTGTTGTTCTTCTTCACGTGCGGTCATCATTTCTGGAAAGAATTCCTCTTCTGCTTGTTCACCTTCTTCCCCTGTTAAGTCTATTTGGGTAGGTCTTCTGCCTCTTACTGAACTGGTTATACCTGACAAAAAAGATTGGATTGTTGGAACGAATCCCTGCCTTTGAACTGCGTCTCTATGTGCTTCAAACAATTCCTGTTGTCTTGCCATTTCTCTCATTGCTCTGTTTTGCAATTCTGTTTGTATTTGTGCTGGAATCATTTCACCAGTATCTGCCTGAACTTCAGCTGATGTCGCTGAAGAACTTGTATCACTTGATGATGATGATTGTCGGTGTCTTTCCATGTGAAATGTCCCACCATTTGCTCTGACAGTTTGTCTCAACAATAAATCTTGTAATTGTCTTTGTAGAATTCTTTGCTGTTCTTCTTTCAATACTTCTAGACTATCAAGTCCATCAAAAAATGAACCTTCATTAGATGCTTTGAAAAAGGTAGCGTCTCTGTTAGGCAATTGGCCGGTTAATTTATCATTTTCTTTGATTAGCCCAATTATTTCATCATAGGTCGGGCGTCGTCTCAATCCCAAGTAGCTGAACTTGTTAACATTTTCTAAAACTGCTGTCATATATAATATTATTTAGAAAAATAATATTATATTATTGTTTAAGTAAATTCTAATTTTTTAAGTTGTTCAATTCTTTTCTTCATGTGTTCTTTTGTGCTGTCAAGTATGTTAGGTCTATCCATTTCATTTTCTAACCTTTCTTTTTCATTACGATAATTTGCTCTTGCTATACTTTCTTTATAATCTTTTAATTTAAGTAGTAAAGTATCTTTTGAATTACGTAGTTTGGCTTGGTGATGTAAATGTTCTAGATATCTTGTATCGAGCATGTCAAACGGACTGAAGTTTTTAGGTGATACATGAAGATGTTGGCGTTTCTGTTTTTGGTTCTTCTTCTGGCTGTGGGAATACATGACTTATATTATTATTTAGAAAATCTTGATGATATTTACTTTTAAGATGTCTTGCTTTATGTTGTTTTGTGAAACTAACTCCACATTCACAAGTCATTTTTTCCTTTCTTTCTTCATTTATTCTTTCTTTGTTTTTCTCATAATATGCTTTTGATTGTTGGATATCTCTTTCTTTGTTTTCTTCTCTGTTCTGTCGTGCCTTTTCTTTGAAGTATTCTTTATTGTCTTGGTAATATTGTTTTTTCTCTTCACTTATTCTTTCTTTGTGTCTATGATGATATTCTCTTTTTTGTTCTAATACTTTATCTCGGTTTTGTTCTTTATATTCTTTACGTTTTTGTCTTTGTTCTTCCTTATTTTCTTCATACCAGTCTTTATGATATTCATTTAGTTTTTCTTTATTTTCTTCATAATATTTTTTCTTTTCTTCTTGTAAATGTTCTTTATTATCTTCTCTCCATTCATTGATAGTTCTTCCTGCAATTTGTTTATTTAATACTGGTTTTAATTCTCGGATTATTTCACCTTCACGTCTTCTTAATTGTTCAACATTATCACACGGATATTCTTCAATAAGTTCAATGTAGAATTTATCTATTCCTATTTCATTCATTTTTGAATATAATTTTCTATCTTTCTTGTATCCCTTGCTGTTATCTTTATGTTTTTGATATCTTTTACATAATGGTTGACAACTACTGCCAACATATAAATCATTATCTATTGAATTTCTAATGACATAAATTTTACCATTTTGATAATCTCTTTTTCCAATTTCACTCATTAGTATCCTAATTACTATAATTAACTTCTTTTTAAGTATATTTATAGTAATTAATTTGAATAAGTTTCAAATATTTAATCGTAGAGCACACCTCCATCACTTCGTAATTCTAAAATTGCATCTGAAACCAAGGAAACAAACACCTCTTCAATACCTTCTAGATTATAATCACGACCCGGTGTTTGACCTTCAGTCAGCTTCAATTTAAAAGTCAATAAGCTTCCCATCTTCGTGTTTACCCCTGTGAAGCTCGTCCCTTCGTTACCATGCATTTTTTCAAATGACATACCAATGATGAACTTATTCTCACGATATTGTCTGTATGAAAAACTTAATGATTCCTGTTCTGGGTTCATGTAGTGAATTGCTTGACGTAAGTAATAGAATGTTTCTGATAATGATTGTGCTTCAAATTCTGGATACTTGGTTGATTGAACTTGTAATTGCCATGATAACTGTCGTGTATGGTCAGCAAAACCTTGACCTTGTAATGCGTCATCAGTAGGGGCAGTTCCAACATCATTAATACGTCCATTAATCATAGGATTGTAGAAGTAATTCCATCTTTTATAAACATAGTTGTCTGGTAAATATTTTCCAAACTCTATTCCTTGTTTTGGTGTTCGGTAAAGTGTAATGAAAGCACCTGACAGTTTAGAAGCACTTTTAACGATATTCATGTTAATCTCACCAGCTCCAACATTGAAACTTTGGGTAATGGTGTGATACATTGGAAAATACATTTTCAAAGAATTACCTGATAAAATATGACTTGAGATGTTATTTGCTACCGTATTATCTAATGAAATTACTTCAGCTCTAATCAGCAAATTATTAAGTTCCCACGATGTAGATGTATCACCTGCTCTAAAATAATAACCTTCTTTATCTCGCTGTCCTAGCACTACAGGGTTTGCAGCGTAATTACCAGCAGAACCATCCCCTTGAGGAACAACTACTGGTAATGTTCCATCACTTACAATTGTCCATTCTAATTCTAACGAACCAAGCCTTAATGGCAAGTAGTATTTACCACCATGTCCTACAATACCACAGCAAGGTTTATGACTAAATCGTGCTTTGCCATTCTGTCCTGGAATGCCACACAATGAATGTCTTGTATATCTTTTATCAATTCTTCCCCATTCGTTTCTATCACCAGTAGGATATGCAGTTGTATCATCACCTGCCGCGTTAATATCAACTAATACATCTAAACCATTAGCATAGTCATGATAATTAGCATCCCATCTAGGATTAGCACTACTTTCAATATCATCCATGTCTCTAACATCTTTAGATTGGAAGCAGTTGAATAATTCACAGTGTCTAGCGTATTCAATAATATCTTGGCATTGTTGTCCAGCTATGGTGCAACGGCATCTTGACATGAAAGCATGTAAGCCCGCAAGTGGTCGTAAGAATTTAGCTCTATCACCATCAGTGTTTTGTAATGTTGCAAATAACCTGACTGAACTTAAATCCAGAAATTGGTTGTCATCTCCACTAATCAAAAATCTTATATTTTTATTTCCTGCGTTTGGTGCATACACATTAGAACCACTTGGGAAGTAATTTACCAATCTACGATTAGTTACATATTGGGCTGTTTCGGGTAATCCGAAGTTTAATGAATTGACCATTACATCAGAACTTTCAGCAATAATATTATCCATATTTTATATAGTTTTATTTAGAAAAATTATTTTTTGTTTTTATTTTTTTGTTTTGGCAGTAAAGTAATTTCTTTATTTTTATTTTTTATATTTTTTATATTTGTTATATTATTTTCTTGGTTCTCAACCAATTCTTTTATAGCATTATATTCTCTTGCTGGTTCGTTTAGAACCTTTTCTAGTTTGTCATAACTAGATTTAATTTTCACTAGTGGTTGATTGTTCATGTTTCTCATCCTGTTGTTGTTGTAAAACATCAATATTAATATTATTGTGATTTTTATTTTCTAGTTCTTGAACTATAATTTTTAGTCTGCTGTCATTAGTTAATACTTCTAATATTTTTTCTATTTGTTCCATTCTCTTATTTGCTTGTTTAAGGTTTGAAAGATATAATTCAAACTGATTTTCTTCTAATATTTTGTAATTTTTGTATTCACTTGCTTTTACTAACTTACAACCCATAATATATATAATTATTTATGTATTTATTTATTTATCTGTCATTAGGTCTTATGCCATTAGAAATGTCAGTTCCTGCATTAATGGCAAATCTACCATTACCCTCAAATGTTTTGAATGTATGGGCTATCAATGGATTCCACTCGTCTATGTCCTGTGTTATAGCATACCCATCCAATGCTGAAACTAAATCGCCTTTGTTTCTATAATCGAGTCTGTGTGGATTTTGCTTCCCGTGTCTTTTCTTTTTGATAGCGGGGGTAGCATACGTTGTTGTTGCAAATTTGTTAGGTTGTTCCTGATTGATTTTGTTAATCACAGCTGACGCCAGACTGTGCCCAACCAGACGGTCAACTTCAGGTGACTTTTTTATCATGTCCATTGCATCTTTGTATTTCTGCGTGTTGTGTGCATTTCGTGTAGGTAGCCTTAACAAATCATCAAGTATGTCTTGATTTATATCACCATCCTTACCACCAGTTCCACTTATATAAAGAGTTGAACCCGTTTTATATAACCCAGTTGGATTACCATATGCTTGACTTAATCCCCATCTATCTTCAATTTTTTCTTTATTGGCTACATTGCGTTCTTCAGCGTATAGTGTCCTTTGCTGTCTGAAATGACTGTTAAGATTTCGTGCAAAGTTGTTCATCCTATTGTTCAAGTTTTCATTCTTTTCGTTGAAGTCTTCCATGAACATTTCCTTGCCTTTACTCAACATCAATGACGCAGTTGCTTTACCAAATCTTCTTGCTAATACTTTCATTTCTTCACGTGTTAGTATTTGCCCCAGTGTTTCACCGCCTACAATTCTTTCTAGCACTTCCCTGCCAAATTCCCTACCTATTTGCCTGCCTGCTTGTGTTAATGCTACCCTTCCAACACTACCTGCAAATGGTATCATTATATATATTAATCATATAAATTATTTTCTGTGATATAAATATATTATTATGAGTAATAAAGGATTAACTTACAAAAAGATATTTGTTGATTCAAAATACAGACTACCGCAGTCAAACAGCAGTAGTGATTTTAGTATTGAACTTAATGAAAATCTAGAATTACCCGAAGGAACAAAAATGCATGTTGTTGATATATCTTTGCCAGCTTCTTGGAAAACTACTGAAGTGGGCTTTTACGAATACTTGTATGTTATGATATTTGACAATTTAGATGTGTTTGTAAAAAACTTTAGGATTTACTTGGGGAACAAGATTTATTTTGCAGAACAGTTGACGTTTGATATACACGCTGGTTTAAATAGTAACACTGAAGATTTAAATGCTGGGGGTATATTCAATTACGCTTATTCTAGTGCTACTAGAACAGTTGAATTTAGCATCAAGGACGGATTAAATTATAAAATAAAAATTCCAACAGATGTTGAATTAAGCAACTATGTAAACAACACTTGGAATACCACACAAGCAAATTATGACAGCAAAAAAATTTTATCAATAAATTATTTGTTGAGTAATTATATTCCTTCTAGTCCATTGACTGTTTGGAATTCATCCTATTTGAATTTAGTGCCTTTTAGATATTTGTTTAAATCATCACCTGAATTGTCCGACTACAAGTATTCAGCGCCTAACACTTATAGTAGTTCAATCATTAAAAAGGTGCTGGTGTCTTCACAATTGGGTGGTATCATTAATGACCAAGGTGCAACATTGAACGAGGACTACATTGATGTAGGCAACAGAAATATTAAAAAGATATCGTTCAAAATAACAGATGAGACAGGCAAGGTTATGAACTTGTATGACATCAATTGCCAGTTTGCACTATTATTGAGTCATCCGTCTTATTGAAAATATAAATCATAACAGATAACAATAATATTTACATTTTAATATCAGAATCTTTATATTTTCTGTGTAAAGAAAATCTATAGAATTTATATAGACTAAAATATGAGTAGTATTAAAGTAGTTGATGTTAATAATGAAGAAGATAAGCAAGAAGAACCAACTGAACCAATTGAAGAAGCAAAGGAAGAAATAATTGAACAACCAATTGAAGAAGTAAAGCAGGAAACAAATGAAGCAACTGAAGAAAGTAAGGAAGTATTACAAGTA
>DF240587.1:110939-141028 GCA_000507305.1 Breviolum minutum Mf 1.05b.01
TGGCGATAATGATCTAACTATTAGGAGAAATGGGACTGATGTATTGAATATTTTTACTTACACTCCTACGAACGGACCGTCTATTATAGTAGATGCTCAATCAGATTGTGGTATTTCTTCATCGTGGTTGTTTGCTAATGTATTTGCTAATAGAACAGGTAATACGGACACAGAATTCAGAGGTGCTATTAGTGGTGGTTTGTCAAGTGGTAAGGTCTATATGACATATTTACACGCCACTGAAACATTAGATTTTGATTGCGACATTGATAATACAGGTCTGCCAGTTATAGGTAATATATTTGATACAACGGCATCAGATGAAAGATTGAAAAAGAATATTAAAGATGTTGAAAGTAATTATTGCGATTGCGTCAAAAATGTTAAGATAAAGACTTTTGAATATAAAGATGAAAAATATAAAAATAATGACAAATATGGAATGATTGCTCAAGACCTTCTTGCTCATTTACCAAAGGAATTTAAGAACATAGTTAGAGAAACTAAACCTAAAAAAGATGAAGGAGAAGCATACTTAAGCATCAATTATATGAAATTATCACTGGTTTTATGGGGATGTTGTCAAGAACAGCAAAGCAAGATTGAGCATTTGGAAAGTAGATTATTTGAATTAGAAGATGTTGTAAAAGAATTGAAAGGCAAAGGTAAAGGTAAGGCAAAAAGTAAGCCAAAGGCAAAACCTGAAAAATAAAATGTAGATTAATATATAATAATGGGCAGTAGTAGTTCAAAGGTAAAAGAAGTAGATGAGATAAAGGCAGTTGAAGAAATGATTGAAGATGAATTAAGTCAAAAAGATAAGTTGTTTAGAAATGCTATACTGAAACTAGCAGATGAACTAAAAGCAGTCAAAGCCTGTAAGAAAGACAAATTTATCTATACCATTCCAAAGGTGGATTTGTGTAACATGAGTTTATTTTAGGTTAATAATATATAAATATAAAATTATATTTATATAATATGGATTTAGAAGAAGTAAAAATGGAAGAAAAAGTAACACTTGAAGATGTTATATTAATTTATTTCAGCCGAAAACGAAATAAAGATTTACCATTTATTGATTATTCAATTTTTGATATAATTACTAAAAANAGTATATTTATATATTATGGATACTGATGAATACGATGTTGAAGAAGTTATGCTACAATTTTTTCAGTCAAGATTGTTGAATAATGATTTACCATATGATGAGTTTTGTATTTTTGAAATTATGGCTAAAAGAATGATTTTAAATAAATCAAAAGAACAAAATCGTAAAACTACTCCTGATGAATTTTTAGTATTTCAGAAAGATAATTTATTATTAATAGAACAACTTAAAGCATTGAAAGAGAACTGTATTTTAGACAAAAATAAATTTACACCATTATTCAAAGAAATGATAAGATTAAATATTTTACTTATGTCAATGAAATAGTTTGTTTAAAATATCAATCATCAAATTGCATATACTTGTTGAATCCAACCATAAACATTTTGTCAATATCTTTTTCAACCAGATTGATGTATAAAAAACTGTGTGGTTCAGCTGTGGCTATTTCATACATTTTGTATAGTGCGTCTTTGCTGTCTTGTAGTTTGCTTCTTCTAGGTAATGCTGATAATTCATCTTGAAGTAATTCTATTTCTTTAAAGTTCCTGACCTTGTAGAAGAAAAGATGTGTAGCATTTACTCTTATTAATGTGTTTAACGCATTGAATTTCTGAACTGAAGTTATCACTGATATTCCATTGTGTCTACCACGAACATAAGTTGAATTTAGTAATTTTGAGTATCTTGCTATTTTGGGGTCATCAGCTATGTCGTCTAAAATCAGAAGTATTGGATAAAGTTTTTTGAACTTGTTCTTCTTGCTGTATTCTGTTATTTTATGTTGTGTTTCTATTACCTTTTCTAATTCTTCTGGGATGAATTCTTCAAAAAAACACTTTTCCTTTTCTGTGTCTACCTTCATCACTTCCTTTATGTATTTCTTTACTGGATTCCATATCGTATCAACATTTATTGAAGGTGACCATATGTATATCCTTGAGAAGACATTTCTGTAAATGTCTAGAACCATGTTGGTCAGTAGAACTGATTTTCCTGACCCACTCGGTCCGGTTATAATTGCCCTGAAAGGAACTTTGGGGACAACTTCATACTTTGATTGGGGAAATTCATATGTTATTTCATCTATAGGTCTGATATTGGGTGAGATATTATTTTCCATATAATTTATTTAGAATCTTATTTA
The DNA here is from genome assembly GCA_000507305.1 of Breviolum minutum Mf 1.05b.01. Classification (NCBI taxonomy): domain Eukaryota; class Dinophyceae; order Suessiales; family Symbiodiniaceae; genus Breviolum; species Breviolum minutum. The sequence continues at coordinate 113,201 of DF240587.1, forward strand.
TAAAATATATTGTAAAATACGCATCCTTTTGTTTGAGTGGGGCTCACAAATGGGACAGACTGCGATGTTTTGCCCATCATAAGAATGTTAATTAGTTTTACCCCTTTCAGAGTCTCCAATGATGAATTCATTTTAGTCCAGTGGTCAAGTTGTTGACAGCAATCAAGTATATTGCCGATTGAAATACGCTAATCCTTCATTCCCCGAGCAACCGCACAGTAGATAACTAGATTATATTCAAAAAGTATTATCTAGTTATACTATGAAGTTTTAGGTATTTAAAGAGATAGTTTTTCACAACTTCAAGTCTAAATAAATAAATAAATATCTAGTTATTTGTATATGAGTGATTTAGATGATAGAGTTCCCGCAGATTTGACCCAGTTGTCAAACAAGCTATCTAGTTGCAACAAAAACGTCAAAACTTTGATGGCAATTTTGACAGAGATGAACAAAAAGATTGACAAAATCATGGAAACACCCATAAGTGAAGATGTTAGAAAGGAAAAAATGGATAAGATATTTGAGAAGAGGGCAATAGGAAGGCCAACTGGAAGTTATGAAGACAAACAAAAACAGTATCTAAAATTGCTGAACGAAGGCAAGATAAAACAACCCAAACCTGAAACACTGTCATACTACGAAATTGAAAAAGATTCTGAAGATAAATATGTTTTGAAAAAGTAAAAAAAATCAAAATCCCTCTCCATCAACAAAAACAACTTTAAACAAACAGAAGGCCAGTTGAAGTTGCAGGTGTCCCCTAAATATATATATATATATGTATATATATATATAAATATCAAGTGGAAAGGAACACACACATATATACATGTATACAATAGTTGTCGTGGGTTCTCATTTCACGGCTTGTCGGTTTGCAACGACATGTGTGTTAATGTTGGATGCTGTGCCGATGCTTTTTCGTATCAATCAATTGAAAGGTGTCCCGCTCGTTTAGTGGTGCATTAGTTGCATCGGTCATGTTTCCCATTTGGGCGAAGGGGATTGGTGGTGGAAAGGATGGTGTATGTGTATCAGTGAATCTCACTGACACCCTTGACGAAGTCATGACCAAGATTTCAGAACAAGCGCATATTCCAAGGGAATCTTTGACGTTGAAAGAAACTTGTTTGACAATTTCATGAATTGTTTTTTTTGCCCTTAACTTGATAAGGGGATGTAAAATCAACCATCTTTTTTAGTGCTAAAATTAATGCCAAATCCGAGGCGAATGACATGGTCTTTGACTGCATTACCAGTTCAGACAACGAGAGTGAATCAGAAAAACCACCTTCCGAAGTTTGTGAGATTTTTGTGAACCAAGTAGGTGGTGGTAAGAGAGCAAGAGGTGGCGATGATAGTGCTACATCTTTCACAAGCAAGGCAGACCGCATTAGAAAAGTGGAGGAAGTTGTTGATGTGATGGCTACACGGTTGACAAATTCTACTGCAAAAAGTCCTGTTTTTGATGATGTGGCGAATCGCTTCCGAATTTGTGCAGGTGATTTGAAAATCAACCCACAATTAGTGCTCAAGAATATGCTCAAACAACTTACCAACGACGAAATGGTTGAGTATATCGGCACAATTGGTGGAAGCAACAACACCAATTCTAGATTCAAGGAGTTGAGTGAAATAGTCTTCCGCGATGAGTTGACCAACCTTTCACAGTTGAAGGGCATGGCTAGTGCAACAGAGAAGGTTCTACCACGGTTGGTTGAACTGGTGCTTATTCATTCCACAGCAGATGGTTCTGGCAACATTCCATGGACAGAAGTGACGAAACAGATGAATCAAATGGTGTTAGAACGTCAAAAACAGGAAGAAAGAGCAAATAGGAGGGACGTCAGCACAGCAACCCCAGCAGGTGGAGGTGGTGGTGGCGGTGATGACGACGACGGTGACGACGGTGACGATGATGATGACGAGTCCAAAGATGTGAACATGCTTATCCCAGATTTGAAGTCAAAGGCAAAGGTCGGTCGCCCGAAAAAATCGGGGTGAAATCACAAGATGCGACAAGAGCGGTGAAAAAGAAGAAGACACGAATCTTGGGTTTTTGTAGTGCGAGTTGGTCGGCTTAACCACCTGCAACTTTAGATTAGGAAAATTGTTCTGAAGATGTTTGTGTTTTGGTAGGTATCTTCAGAATAATTTGGTTTCAGGGGTTGTTTTGAAATGTTGTTTGTGAAACTTTTTGTTGAATTATTTTGGGATGAATTTGTTGAAATGGTTTGTTGTTTTGAAATGAAGTTTTTGAAGTGTTGAGTTGGTTTGTTGTTGTGAAATGTTTGGTTTTGAATTGATGTTTTGGTATGTTGTTCTTAAATGTTTGAGTTTGTAAAGGGTGGGGGTCATGGTTCGAAGGCCAGTTGAAGTTGCAGGTGGCCCATCCTAGCTATAAACATCATGACCCATGGAATAAATGAAATCCCATAAGTGCTGATTTCCGTTTTACATGGAAACTTAAAAATTGCTATCAAAATGTTTTTGCCTTAGGTTCCTTTGGAAGGCAACTTGGGGGATCACTCTGAGCCCCCGTGGATCTCTTCAACACATGAAACTGCTGGATATGGGGGGCAAGAGTAGTAAAACCGACAGCTTCAGATGCTGACTCCTAAAGTACATTTCGAGGTATTTCTGGCCTCCCATGCCTAACATTGGACAAAATTGACAAAATCGTGAAGTTTATCATTTTTCAACAAGCACCAAATGTCTTGATTCAATTGCTTGGACATGTTGGAAACAGATCCCGGTTTCCTTGGGCCCGAGGACATCCCTCACAGGTGATTTTTCAATGTGACATGACCCAAGTACTGTCAGAAATTCGTGGAGACATCTTCCCACAAAATGACGTTTTCCACCGTTGACAAGGAGCATGTTGACTTGGACTTTTTGCGCCTCAGCAAAAAAACACTGGATGGCCAGCCAGTGGGAAAATCTGAAATTTGACGAATAGCTACCAAAAATAATGGTTTGGAACATATATCTCCTTTCAAATATGGTTGTTTTTGGTATCTATCTTAAATTTCAGGGGCGTAAACATGTCAGCCCTTAATTTTTGGGCCTCAAAAACCAACAGCCCGCCCCCGGAAAACGACAGTTGAAAGACGATCCTTTTATTTAGGGATGCTATGATATTTTTTGATATTCTTTGATGGTGGTATTCCCAGAACTCACTTTTAGATCAGTTTTACATTCCATCGTATGTATTCAAGGATGGTCAGCAAGCAAAAAAACTATTAAAAAAAAACAACATTTTTTTCAACTTACCTCTCTCTCTTTCATCCAGCCTGCTCATGTTTTATCCATGCATTTCGTATAGGAAAATTAGCATCATGACAACTTTGGGGATTCTCCTATGACAAAATTGGGGAAAATCAGTTAAGGGGGTCATTTCATGTTCAATCCTTTTAATTGATGGATTTGGTTGCCAGTTTCTGGAAAAACCTCAAACATCTGGGGTTTGTGTCTCAAAAATCGGGGCCGGATGTAAACTCCCAAGTTGGAAAACCTAAAATCACCCTCCTCCTTTTCCAAACAACAAAACTGAAAATGTTTGCTAGTATTAATGCCCATGTGAATGGTGAATTATTGAATAGCACATCCACCATCCACGCCAACATATTGTTCTAAATATGTAGGCCACAAAAATTCCGGTCAATAGTTTCCTACCTTTGGCAACCGAATTGGAAGACTCTGTCAACCAATGGATAGTTGGTGCTTCATCTTGGTAATGTACCCCCAAAGCCTATCCCAGCAGGAAATCCCACAATCAAAAACAGTAATGCTTTGTCAGGTTATGTCATGGGTTGATGATGAACTATGATCAACCGGTCAACCTTAAGTACCAATTATATAAACCACCACCGCAGGTCCACCATGAAATACAAACCCTGAAAACTCAAGTTGGAAACCCTCCAAAAATGGGATGATGTTCTTGGAAGATACACGATTTTAACAGGAAAGACCACCTATCTTAGATCCAAAATACCAACTTGGAAGATGATTCTCCATTTTTCAAAAAACAAATTGCCAAGAAGTTTTGGGAAGATGATTCTGCATTTTTCACAAAGAATTGATTTGTTTTGCTTTCTTCAGCTTTCATGTTGGTTTTCTGGAAGTACAGGGGAAATCACCTGGAGGTCATGAACAAAAACCGGTGTTTTTTACTTTCCATTGAATACTGGTTGTTTAAAAGGGATCCTTATAATGGTTTATGAAATAATCCCCATATAACTGGGTAGTATAATACCCTATATGCCTAAACAACCGGGGTTGTTTTATTGCTCAGGGGTTAAGATACAGGGGTCATTGACAATAGAGGGTAAAACCAACGCAAACAATGCCGTATTTTGAAAAACAACTCAAATTTAACATAGATTTTGGCCTCAAGTTTGATACCCCCCCCAAAATGGGTCCCATTTCATGATCGCTATACTATTCGGCGTGAGTTCAAAGCACTTCCAATCCTTGAAACCCGCAGTTCCCTTCTGAAAATAGTCCGAGGGCCCCTCAAAAGGAAATTTAATCTTCCAACTACTATTGGTTTTCAAGTTTTCAAGGGCAAGCTGTTGCTTTCAGGGAGGGTGTATTCCAATGTTGTGGACTCATTAGTTCATACTCACCAGGGTTTTCTTCCTCAAAATCGGATTGGAGCCAATCCATACACCTGGGAAATTTAACTTGGATACTAAATTTGTTGGTTTAGAAAAGGACTCGATTCAAATATGGCAATTTGGGGTATCCATGTTAAATTTCAGGGGTGTAATCAAGGGTACTTGGAAGTAGGATTCCAAACTATGTTATTTTTGTTGCTCAAATGAGGTTGGTAGTCTATTTCACTCCGGACTCTGACAGGGTTGCAGTGACATCTTCAGCCCCATCAACACTACTTCCAAGATCTTCAAGGTACTCTTACAAGGCGTCCTGAGGTAACAATTTTCCGGACGTCACTGTTTTTCGCACAACAGAAGCACTGCACTAGTACGGCGTAAATTGCTAGACTCCTAGACACTTGCAGTGTGTATATAATCCTCTCTTGATATGGGTACTTTGATGGTTGCTGCTTCTAGCTACTGTTGATGGAAGAAATCCTGCACCACCTGGGATGTATAAAGCCCTGTAACTAATGGGATAAACTACCTATCCACTGGTTAGCCGGATTTCTTCCATCAACCATATCTTTATTTATAGGGCTACCTGACATCTTCTGTACCTTCAAAGCTGAAAATCCGAGGCACTTCATTGTTGCATCTTCCGCACTTATCGTAAATCTCTTGGAATTCACAGCCAAACCTGGTTGCAACACCAAGACTGTGACTATTGGGTGAGCTTTGAATTCGGTATCCAAGCATGTCTCGAATTGATTTTTTGTATTAGCTGCTTAAGTTACGTACATGTTCTAGACATTCTCCAACACTTCCAGGGTTGTTGGCTCATCATAGGTCCCAAAGACTCGCGGTGCTGCATCGCATGTATAAGGTACAAAGTCCTTGAAATCACAGGGTTGGCAAAAGCTACCCTAGAGGAATAAGGGCTTAATCTGTGGCCTTTTTAAGGGACAGGCCGAGGTTTCACAAACCTTTTGTTCATGTTTTCCATATGCGGGCGCTGAAATCGACGTTTTGGTCGCCATGACTTGTAACAACAGCAACAACAACAACAACAACAACAACAACAACAACAACAACAACAACCACCTTCGTCTGCTAATAATCCTTCCCCGACTTCCGACGCAAACCTACAACAGCAATGACTTCCTGAATTTCCGCAACCATACGCCTCGGGGTCGAGTTGGTAGCAGCATGAAAAACCCTTCATCCTTTCCGAAAAGGGGGCTAAACGGGGTGTTTCACCAAAATCACCCGGTTGGAGTTGGGGAAAAAAATATGTGGTACACACATCTGGTGAATTTCAAGTTTGGTAGTGATGATTTACGAACTAATGACCCTTGAAACTAACATCAAAAATTGGAAGATGAAGTGTTTCCCTTTTGGGGATTCGGCCCATGGCCAAAAAAAGATGTTGTTTTTTCCAGAAAATGCGTTGATCCACCAGGGACTTGTGTATTTTGAGGTTGCTCTTTCGAAGACCAAAACGTCGATTTCATGATTTCATGCCGAAGGTTTTGGTGGTAAGATTGGTAAGGGTGTGAATCAATGTCTATCTTTTAATCTTCCTTTACATTCTCTTGCTTGCCTTCTCTTACCGACTTCCTAGATCTTCTCTGACCTTACCAGTTCATTAGCCTACATAACATCATTTCTTCGATGACTATAGCACCACATCGTATCCCATCGCACAGAAATATAGTATCACTTCACCTTTGGGTGGGAGTTTAATACCTTCACACTAGACCATTCAGAGTGAGGAGTGAGGGAGGCCCAAATATACAGAATACACATACATCCTATGCTGGTTCATTGCGTATGAAGATGTATGATATACATAGCTATGTGTGCTTAATAAATATATATATATATATTTACAAACAATATATGTATCACCTGCTTCATCTTGACTTTTCCCTATGTATCACGTCCTAAGTCACATGTTTTCTTCTGTTTAGCTTCCAAGTCAATCCAGCAAACAATCGTTAAACACTCTCAAACAAAATGTCAACAAACCTATTGGAGGGAAAACCCCTAGCCGGGTCATGAGGTCCAACCTAAAACCAAAAAAATACAAAACAAACAAAAAACATATCGATTAGATTCAATCTATTCCAAGATGTGCTGATCAAAACCTGGTAGCTCCAAATCGTTCTAAAAAAATCTATGGAGTGATTTTAGGTACCCCCAAATCGCTCCTAAATCGCTCCAAATCCCTTCCGTGAAAGCACGCCCAGGATCAATTCCCAACCAACCCCAACAAACCAGGAGAAAAAAATTCCCTACCTAAGATGTGCGATGATCAAAACTGGATATACGTGTCAAAACGGTAGCTCCGACCCGGCGGCAGCTAATGGGCAACCTTTTTCCCTCTCCTGAGCAAAGTGTCCCTGCGGTAATCGCAGCATTGGAAATGAACCGAAGATGCCAAGTGATATGAATGAGATGCACTCATGGCACTGCAGAAAAACACTCCTTATAATCTCTACAAAGTTTTAGAGAGTGTTTCGATGAAGATGTCATCTTTCCGAGATGCTCTCCGGACAATCTGCAGATCAGCAGACAACACTTGGTTCATCCATTACGGAATATTCACTGTTTGAAACGACGAACAGTGCGAGTGCCTGGAAAATAGGCCTCGGCAGACTCATCGGACTCAGCAATGGCTTTGGTATACTTGATGAAATCAGTATACTCAGCGGTAGCACGGACTCCATGATGCTCCTTCAGCCATTTGACATATGATCGCTTGGAAGGGTCAGCCAACAGTTCATCATAACTCATGTTCAAATTGGCATACTGACCAAAAGCAATCAAGCATTGTCCCCACTGCTTCAAGGAATCGATACCAGGAGGGAAGACATTTTCAGAAGCGAGAGCTGGTGAATTCATCATCACAGGTGCCACACGAGCTCCAGTAGGATACGGAGTCTCAGGCTCCATCATTCGATCAGCAGCTACTGCAATCTGGGCTTTGGTAAGAAGCGGCATCTGCTTCTTAGCTGGGTTCTCCAAATCATCTGATCGACGCTTGCTTGCGTCACTCATTGCACCAGGAGTCACAGGAAGAAAACCACTGCCAAAAGAAACTCGCTCGAAATCATCTTCCAGTTCCGAAGCAACTGAGGGAGGAAGTTCCACTGAAATGCCCTGACTTTCAGCCTTCTGAATCAAGGCACGGAGTTGAATCTGGTCCTCCTTGGTCCATTGGTTCGCCATTAGAGCTGGTCAACGAATGGTGAGTCGAAAACACAAATTGATCTCAAAAAGGGCTGTACAAACGAAAGACTTATGATGAGGGAAAACGATGAACCTTCTGCAATTAGAAGGGTACTCAAACAAAACAACATGCAACCATTTAGATCAATCCAAAAGCATTCGGCACGATGACTTTATCATTGCAATGCAATGGAACTCAAAAGTGAGAAACCCGATCGTGATTATGAATGCTCTGACTGAAAACTAATTTGGGTCTCTGTATACCCAAGCTCACAGAGAAAGATCACTTAAACACAAACGAAAACGACTATACAATGGCAGGTGAAACTTTCTGCCCCTGCTGCCTCCGTTCTAAACGTTCTTTTCGCTCCTCGGCCTGTCGTGCCAACACCGTATTCTCTTCCGAGATTTGATATCGACATGCTTTAATGCAAGATCGCAACAAGTCGGCAGGATCACTCTTATCCTTGGTAAATGCGTCAGCTAACATACGATCCGTTGGAAGCCAACGTACATGTCCACCAGTAAGTTTGAGAGATTCTCGGATAATCACAACATCAATGCTGGTCCTACGATCTTCTATGGAAGTAGGAGAAGATGGTGAAATGAGATGATCAAACAAGGACTTACAATCAATTGCAAGGATTGGGGGTCTCTTTTGAAGTAAATTTCTGGCTTCACGTGGTTCAAAAGGTCCGTCAATCGCTTCAAGCAACAAAAGAGTCATCCATTCAACAGTGCCAGTGGCGGTTGCCATGGCTTGAGATTCAGCACTAAGTGTCGATGAAGCTGCTCTCGGCAGCTTGTAGCTACGCCAGGTGAAGGGCGTCCAGAATGTCTCTTCTCCCTCTTGCAAGGCTCTATCTACAAAAGCTAACACATAACCAGCTTGAGTGTGAGTACCGACGTTTGCCCAAGCAGCGTCACTGTGACAACAAATTGTCAGGTCATCAATCGGAATGGGTTTGAAGGAAATTTCTAAATCCTTATTCTGTCGGGCTCTTCTAACGGCATTATTTGCATCGCGAAGGTTATGAATGCAAGGTTTTGGAAAAGCTTGTTGAGAGAGACTGGTCTGAACGGCAAGGTCAGGACGGGATTGCGAGGAAAGCCAGTTGAGGCTTCCATTGATAGCACGCAACACACGAATTTGGGCTTCTGTCAGAAGGGTATCACAACGAGTACCCTTGGCGATATGTGCAGGCTTAAGGCTTTCAGCAAAAGCTTTTTGTGACATATTAATTGAAAAGTCAGATTGCTGCCTATAGTAAGCTCCACAAAACTCGCCTTCTCTAACACGCCACTTGCGATAGGGAAACCGGCTTCTCAATGACTTGACTGCGGCTTCGAATTTTGGACCTTGACCACCGATTGCGGTATCGTCGACATGAACACCCATGATACCAACCAATGATTTGCCATCATCACTTCGAAGGTAATACAAACACGGGTCAAACTTGCTACGGGTCCATCCTATTTCACATGCACTAGCATCGAAAGTCTTATACCAGGCCACTGGGGCATCATTTTGACCGTATACATTGCCAACTACTTCAATAACGGACTCTGATGAAAGACCTGGGATTCCCCCTGGGGGTTGATGTGCATACAGAGGACGATATCTATCAGGCAAAGGTCCGGCTTCCAAGAATGCACCCTTAATGTCACCCAATTGCAAGTCCCAGCCGTTCGATGAGAGAAGTTGCATCAGCAACGTACGACCCATCTGACTCAACGTTGGAGACTGCAACATACCCGACTGTGCTTTTTCAGTCAAATCGGGATCTAAGTGACCTTGCAAACACCATCGGGCCTTTGCTGTGAAAGTGTTGATATCCTCTGGATTGACATTACACCCTTCTTCTAGAGGCTTCCTAGTAATGACAAATCGACTACCAATGAAACGATGTGCGTATTTTTCTTTGATGTCTCTAGCTCGTTTTCCATGATGAATTTTGACTGCAGGCTTACTTGACAAAGTTTCCCATTCTTTTGTTTTGGCTTCATCAATCATAGCCTGCAAAGGCTGAGGATGTCCACTATGATGCATTTCTTTTGCAGCCTTTTTCATCAGGAAGCTAGCTAACAGAACCTCGACTGATGTATCGGCATCAAACAGCTCAGTGATGAGTTCATCAACTTCTTCAACAAACAACACTTCATGATCAGAATCACGACACTGACGTGTTGATGCGGGTTCTTCAGCATTTGACTCGGCTTCTAACGCTCTCTTGCGACTCTCTCCCAAACTTGCAGTAGCGTCGTCAATCATTTGGGGGATGACTTCTCGCAGTACTTCAGCTAAATCTTCTTGCTGCATGGGAGCAGGTCTCCATAAGGCCATAGGTCCGGCCTTTTCATGAATACGACGTCTAATCGGCCCATACGTACTTTCGCTCGTATTTTGACTATCTGTTCTACTAGATTGAGTTACATGACTATCACGAACAGCTGACGAGGAAGTCGCAGGAGTTTCAGGCACAGGCTCATGGGATTGCTCCATAGGAGGAGGCATGTCAGCACTCATCAACATTGGCTGATCGACTCCATCAGGACCATTCCCTGCTGAACCGGTTTCTGCACTAGGGATTGGTGAGTCAGCTATCTCTGGAGCAAGTGTGGGATAATGTTCAGGAACCAGGTCAACAAACTGTTTGCTACGGAAAGTACCACCTTCAAGAAGATCTTTGACGCCTAACAATTCGGCTTCTGGTGTTTCAATCAAACAACGTTCTTCATTTGTGGCTGGACGAAGTTGCTCGGGAGCACACCTAAAGATGTTCTTCCGATGTGCAATTACTACGTTACGTCCTACGTTTCCGATGACCACTGCAGTTCCATACCATCGGGCTTGTTGATTGATTTGGCCCTGTTGATATTTTTGTTGTCGCCAATAACACACTAACTCTCCAGGTTTGAACTCAGCTGAAACACGGGGTCTGGCCAGCAATGCACGACGGAGAGACTGGTCATCCTGCAAAGCAAGAACTGCTTGTCTTGCTGAACTGCGCAGAGCTTGGGTTTTGGCAATGGCCTGATCTGTTAAACCTGCTGTTGCTGGAACAATGTGTAGAGGTTCACTCAACAAGTCACCAGGGATCTCCGGGTTGCGACCGAACACAAACTGATGAGGAGTCAGGCCATAGGATTGGATCATCTGATTTTTGACATGTGAATGTTGAACACATTCCAGCCATTCTTCACGAGAGGTTGGATTATGTTGCTCAATGACCTTTTGCAAAACCCTTTTAAACCAGCCACCATGTCGCTCTGTACGGCCCAATTGCCAATGAGCCTCAGCCGCTGTGGTCTTTACCAGTGTACCTTCTAATTCAATTGGTGTCTGCAGAGGGTCTCCCAGATTAGTCTGTGCTGGGTCCAAAACGATCTCTTTGGGAGGACCTGCCCAACGTCTCCAATTTTCAGAATAGAGGTTACGAAGAAGTTGAGAAGTCTCAGACTCGAAAAATGGAAGCACCTGTTGAAAACAACTAGCCTGATCCACTAGGTTGAGGGCTTTGACTTTCTGATTTGGTTTCCAACCAGGGAGATACACAACGTCCATACCAACTTCTTGGTTAAATTCGGTACATCTATGGGTACGAGCTGGCAAAGGCACTTTGGGTTGCTTCTGGCTCTGACAGAAATCGCACGAATGTTGACGAGCAAGTGCGATGGCTCTCTCGGATGCTTGTCCATTCTTCAAAATGCGAATCAAATCACTATTCGGAGGATGTCCTAAATTCCGGTGAAGTTTATCAATGACAGCACGAAGTTGATCATCCGATTTCTCGGAACCCTGCACTTGCTTGCGAATCGACTCAACTGCAGCAACGGATGACGAATCCATTTCCGGAAGAGTTTCATCACAGATCAACAGGACAGGTTGAGAACACTGAAACTTAGGCACAGTTTCCAACACAGCTCTAACAAATTCCGGAGTATACTGTCCTGCAAACTGGCTGATGGAACCTACCGATGGATGTTGTCCCGCGATGACATCATGGCACTTATGTCGTGAACACTCTTTGCCAGGGCACTGTTTTGCTAAAGACTCCATATCCTGATGAGACACTAACAACTTGGTGCTCTTTCTTATGAAGTTTTCACTACCAGGAAGTCTCAAACCAAATCGACACATGTGGAGTTTCAACACAGGATGCTTACGGCAAAGAGTCAGAATCTCTGGGTATGTCCACAGACGAGAACCTGATGGATGCTCAAAGACAGCTCTACCTCCTGCTTCAATCTGATTTTTGAAAAGACGGGCACAAAACCTAATGAACACTCGGCTTCGAGCCTTGCGTTGAAGGTACTCTAATGGGGTCATGTAACAGCTATTCAGATGGAACCAACCGCCTTCATCAGTACATGGAGGGCAAAGTACCAACAGATCTGGGGGATTCTCTTTAAGATCCTTCTCAACTTGATTTCGAACGGAGGCCTTAGTAAAATCCCAACCATTTTTGATATCAAAAGAAACAGCTTTGAATCCTGCATCTTGAACAACTGGTGCAAAACGAGGAGGGCTGAAAACTTCGGCAACCATATACTTTCTACCCAGTGGTCGTTTCTGTTGGGTAAGGTGATGTTGAACCTGAAATCGTAACTGACGCTCTGCCTTCACACTCAGACATTCGATGGGCTTCTTCCTATCGAGAGTGTCGGGAACATGATGAAATTCAGTGATCGTGTGAGAGACGTGAGGAGGAATCAATTTACGAATCTCTTTCTTGGACTTATTGGTAATGTCATGTTCACTGAAAAGGACTTCATTTGTCTTACCATCACGAACTATCCTATGACGAACTGTTGACCATGGCGGTCCATGCTTACCTACTCCAGGAGTGGTAGTTAAGCCCCAATCTTCTCTAGTCCAAACTAAACACTGATCAGAATTTGTGGGAACTTCGGAAGTGATGGACGGACCAGCCTGCTTCTCTTCGTCATCGGTCATCGTAGTTGATGAACACGGCTCAGCCGATAGCACTTCCTGAAATGTCACTGTCTCATCAGACCGGGATTCTCCCAGTAGAGAGACAACATACTGACCGGCTTGGTTGGTCTCAAGAGGTAGGACTTGATCAAACACGTGCAGTTCATCACGACCAAAATCGATATGGGCCTTCAACTGGCGCAGCGTTGCTCTGGAAACCAACAGTGGAGTGCGACCCTTCACAATGGCAGCTTTGATGCTACCAGATTTTCCTGCCAACTTGACAGGGATCTTGATCGATTGCACTGAAGTCTCTTGTTGATCATTGCCGTATCTGAAGTGATTCACCTCCGAAAAGCTTTCTGGCTGAGTGATGCCAGCTTTGCTCCACAAATCTCGGAAGTCAGCTAGAGTCTGGGCTCCAATGATCGACTTACCACATCCTGAGTCCAAGACACCATATCCAGGACTGGAGACTAGCAACGTCTCCACTGGCTTTTGCTTCTGCCGAAGTTGTTCCAACATAGTCGGCTGAGACAGATGGCTAGCGGAAAGACATTCCACACTGGCCACGAAATGTTCCTCCCAGGCTACCAAACCAGCACCGCTCTCAGTAGCGGGGGGCTTCGAACTTGACGCTGATTTGGAATGTGATTTGCCACGACCTTTGGCAGCACATTCCTTCTCCCAGTGACCAATCTGGTTGCATTTCCGGCAACGCGTTTTGCGTTTCAACTCTTCAATCTCAACTCGAAAACGACGTTTGGCCTCTTTGGCCTCACCAAAACGTCGCTGTTGTTGCAGCCTGGTGATCTCTTTGCGTTTGTCCTTCCAGCTCACTGCAAGAATCTCAGCCACCTCATCCTCGGGAAAGGACTCTAAGTCACCATCTTTGGACTCATGATCCGCCAGAAAGGCCTCGATGTCCTCGAAGTCATTCGTGGAGGGTTCATCCAGATCAAAGTCCTCCTCGGGATCCTCAACTAAGCTGACACCATGGGATTTGTTCTTGGCCACAAACTCCGGGTAGCAGGATCTCAGAGCACGGCTAATCTCTTCGACCTTCAACACTCCGAGTGATCTTGCTAATGCGACAGCTTTTTGTTCAGAATTCAATCCCGATCGATGTAGAACCACCCAACCACGAGCTTCTGACGGGAAGTCCACATTGGTCTTTCGACGGCAGCGGTCGAACAACTCCGTTGCTCGGGAAATCCATGTCTTCAGGCTTTCCCCATCGGCAGCACGAAGTGAAAACACCTGTTGAAGTGTTTCTCCAAGTTCGTCAGCCACATCTTTCTGTGGAAACCGTTTGTCCAGCAATCCAAACAAGACCTTGTCACCATCAGTACATTGATAGGATGACGGGTCAAGGTGTTCCACACACTCCAAGGCCTTGCCTTGAAGCAAGGTGAACACGAAAGCTCCCCGAGCTTCTTTGGCCACCTTATCGCTCAGAGTGATGAGCTTGTTTTGAGTCCAAGTTTTCCATCGCTTGTACTCAAGAGGATCTTCATCTTGTCCTGAGAAAACTCGATAGTTTCCGGAACCACCGGAAGTCTCACTCATGGCACGCTCCAATGCCGCAACTCCTGTTGCTGGAGCTAGACTAGGTCCCGACGGCCTAGCTCCGCTACCAATGTCAAAACGGTAGCTCCGACCCGGCGGCAGCTAATGGGCAACCTTTTTCCCTCTCCTGAGCAAAGTGTCCCTGCGGTAATCGCAGCATTGGAAATGAACCGAAGATGCCAAGTGATATGAATGAGATGCACTCATGGCACTGCAGAAAAACATACGTATATAGCTCCTTAAATTGCTCCCCATTATGGAGGGGTTTTCGGAAAACCCCCAGCTCCAACATCCACCAGCTCGCTACAAAAACCGGACCCCACCTCTTTAGCTTCGCAAGTACCTCCTGATGAGGTCCAGAACTGCGATCCTGGAATCGGATCCTGGGATCAGCATGGGGGATTTGTAGCCGGGCTTAAAGTTGACCTTAAGGGAAAAATCCAGGTTACCCAACTGATTTAGCGATGTAACCCCACTTGGGTCCATTTTTGTTGGGGACCAAGTGGAGTAATATAATCATATAAGAAAACTGAGAATTGTTGAATGGATCATGGTTTTACTAATGGTAAATTGGTGGTTTCGGGCCCGATGGTTTGGGATTCGAATTGGGTACTGGTACCCCTAAGTAACTATCCCCTTCATAAGGGGATCCCAGGAATCCAAACCACTGGGCCCTAAACCACCAATTAACCATTAGCTGATTCTTGAAAGTTGCACAAAAAGTGAGGATCACTAGATTTTGGTAAACCCCAAACTATTGAAATGTCAATATGGCCTCTACGGCCATTTAAAAAAAAGGTGGTACTCCTTGCGCAAGGCTTTATCGACTACAAACCCCTGTGCTTTGCATGGCCACCATTTCACCTGTGAAATATTAGAACAGAGTGACCCACTCAAGTGTGCCATGATTTTAGAAAAAAGTCCGCTCGGTTGGGAAATCGTCGTTCGTGTATGGAGATCCAACGGGAAACATGGCCCCGCCTCTTTTGGTGGGGCGGGATCCATCACGGACTTCTCAAAAGGTTTCGGACCCTCAGTGGTGGCAGTTTGAAGGGCCATTGGACCAAGTTTCAAGTCCCCAAGAATGCCTTCTGACGGCCATTTTCAGGGATCATGGTGGTTAAGGCCTAATTTCTTGGAAGGGGTGGCATTGGAGAGGGTTTGTGTTAATATGATGATACACGTATTTTGAACAGGATGTCAGGGACCACCTTAGTTTCAAGGTACCCAGGTGGAAGCACCTCAGAGTCGTGACCGGCACCTTTGTTACATGTCCAACTGCCAATTGAATTAATAGCTTTTATAGTTGGTTTCAACCCCATCTTCAAAACATGAAACTTTATATTAAACTATATTCCTTCCCCTATTTGGTGGTGAAAATCCTCCATTTTGGGGGGAGCCCTTCAGAAATCTTCGAGTCTCAAATGCATTTTTGGAGCCACCAAGAAAGAGGCAAGACACCTGCAGACTCCACATGGAAAATCCACTGAAGATGCATGACCTATTAAACTTAGAGAAAAAATGAGGGACAAAATTGGCAGTCACCATTTGAAAAAACTGAAAGCACCCAAATAATGAATATAATGTATATGTAAATAGATACTATGTAACATGTATATATAATATATTATAATATATATATGCAGGCATATGTACCTATCGTACAATCTGATTCTCCAGATTTCGCGGTTAAACAACCAAACACTGCTTCATCGCACTTGCGAACTTTTTTGTCCTCGTGTTTCACGAGCGCTTTTTGTGAAACCGGCTACTGCCAATCCAACTGTTTTAAGTTGGAGCCTTTTTTCATTTGGGTCTATCTAATCGACCGGTCTCGAGTGTCCATTCAAAGTGACCTAGAAACACTAAGAACTCGAAATGCTTCGATGTCAAACATATAGCGTAAAAAAGCAACTCATTCAAGTCCCAATTCTTTTTATTACACCCACAAAAACTAACATGGAAGCCAAAAATGAAGGTTTGTTTCAGATGATGTTCCTTTTCAATGTGACATTTGAGGTTCCAGCCGTTGATTTTCAGGGGTGTCCACCCCTCCCTCAGGGGTGTACACGGGGTGTACACCCCTGGAATTTCCAGCTGATTTTGGTTCCAGCCGATTATTGATCCGCTGGTGCTGATTTTTTCGTCTCACGCCCAAGGTCGAAGAGCTTCACTCCAACATTGTCGATGGTGGCCAGAATCGTATCCTCAACCCATTCCCCCCCGAATCAATGAAGTGTGATACTGTTGATGGTTCAGAAATCCGGTAAACTCACCAGTTGAGGTTGATAGTTTATCCCATTATTTGCAGGGTTTTATACATCTCAGGTGGTGCAGGATTTCTTCCATCAACAGGAGGTATTTGGACTGACCAAAATCATAGTGATATTGAGATGATATAGAGTTTCGAAACACAGTTGATGTAAGTCAGACTTTCAATGAGAAAAAACGTCAATGCATACACTTCCAAGTCGAAATCTTGCAATCAATCGAAAATTGAAAGTCGTTGGAGAAAACCTGTGCGAGTTTCAAGCAAAAACACACAACATACTCTGGGGCTGAACAAATGAGAATGTCTTATCCCAAACCTGGATTTACCTTAAGACAATGTGGCCGGGAATGCCGGGACATGTTCAAAACATATCATCAACAACCCCAAAAAAATTGTGGGGTGGCAATCTGTCGCTTCTGGCAGCAAATGTTGGTGCCCTCCAGCAAACTAATATAGCAACGGAATATGAATATCCCCACATGTTCAGTAGGAAATACTGGAAATACATCTTCAATCCAGGTCCATTTTCCATTGCTATGTTAGTTTTCCCGAGTGCAGCATACCTTCTGAACACACCTAGCGTCTGAAGAGTTTCCGACTACCTCTTCCAAGGTCGTGAGTTCGCTTGATTTGCGTGGTCCACGCGTCAATACCTAGAAGGCAAGTTCGGTAGCAAATTGAGGAGTTTTGCTTAGCTGCACATAGACAGGGTTATAGGGTCACTACCCTTCAAATGGGAAATGGTTGGGTAAGCCCATAACCCTGTCTATGTGCAACTAAGTTTGAGAAAACGAAACCCAAATAGTCAACCAGCCAAGGGGTTGCCAAAGGTTAGTCGGAGGTGGCTATGAGGTTGGTCGTTTACTATTCATCTCCAAGCGGCCAAAAGAATCTCTTTCAAAAGGGTTTCGATGTGATCGCAAAGCACCAACATTAAAAGCAATTATATGCAATTCTCAAAGTGTATAAGTATTGAATAGTAACGTATTGAAACCAACAACTCCAAAAACTGTTTAGCAACATTTGCAACAAAAGAAATGGTGGATATTCCAGCACAACTTACTTTCAAGAGATATTCGCTTGATGGAACAAACAAAAGAAACAGAAGACAAAAAATGCTTGGCAACACGTGCGGTAAGACATGGGGGAGTTCTCTCACCCTTGATGGATGTTTTTTGTGGAGGAGATCGATCCATCATGATCTATCTGAACATGTGGAATAAGTTCAACAATGCCAGGTGTCAACGGATGGAAGCAAGAAAAATCCTAGCTGGGGAAAGCTGCAAAATAATTCAGTTTGCTTTATGGAAAGCTCTAATATGGAAGTGAAAACAGGCTTTTTTCTCAAGTGCTTCCTGAAAGTCAAATGCAAGTGTTGATGGCTTTTCACATAGGACCCTTCTGCAACTTCTGCAATCTTGGATTCTAGGATACTTGATATGCTTGATCACGACACTCTTAAGTCAGTACAGTTGAACAAGTTTTTCTAAGGGAGAAACCCGGAAAAGTTTTGGTTCCGCTGCGGCTCTCTGTATAGGTCTGTATAAAATCATACTTTGCCAAGCTGAAATCTTTTATCTAGGTCACTTTCACACAAAAAGACTGGCACTTACTACAGCGGTCATTGTATTACCAAACCAAGCAATGCCGTAGTCCATCGTGCGCATCATTCAAATTGACCATCCATTTTAGCATCCATTTGCATTGTTTGATCCTCCGTTGTATGGGTAATGAATCATCACCCCTATACTTGTACCCAACAATACCCACCCAACCCTCCAAAACAATAACAAAGGTACAATGGGTTCACCACCCAGCTGATGACAAAGTAACTGGTCTGGACCCCATGCCCTTTCATAAATGAGCGTTTGTTCATCTGATAGAAAATGAGGAAAATCTGGACCCACTTTGTCATGCACTTGAAAGCTCTCTGCTATCTCTAAGCTATAACCAGCTCCTGGTGTCAAGAGGTGTTGTGTTTTGGGGGGTCCATCGTTCCAGGTCACCCAAAAAAACGTTTGGAATTGAAAGGTTAAGACATGCTGTTGGTTGACGGAAAAAAATGGATGGCCAGCAAAGAATCAATCCTGGAAAATTAAGATTTTGAATCCCAAAAATGGAGGTTTGGAAGATGATGTTCCTTTTCAATTACGTTAATTCTCAGGTTCCAGCCGTTAATTTTCCAGGGTGTAGTGGGTGTTTGCAACACCCAAGGTCCGAGGGAAGGGAAGGAAGTGATTTTCCGCGTTTTATTGGTTTGAATTGGGAAAAAATGCTGCATCATGTGGAACGCAAAGGGGACTCTATTGAAAAGGACGGTCTAGAATAATCCAGTCATTTCAAGAAACTGGAATAATCTGTAATAAACCATCAATATTCTATTTTTTATTCCTATCAAAAGACTTCCCAACTCATCAAAAGATTCAAAAGTCACCCCAAAAAAGGGGAAGGGCATGTTTCCATTGCCAAAAAAACAGTTTACCAGGCCGCGCTAGGCCGTTTTTTCTCTGCCAGGCTGCCAAGCAGGGAGAAAACGCCCTGCTTCATCGTTGAAAACTGTCTTTTTTTGGGTTAAAAAGAAACGGTTCAGTTCAATTCTCCAAATGTTTTTGGCCATCTTAAGCTCTTGGTTTGTATCATTAAACTCTTGGAAAACAACAAAATTTAAAATACACCAACCAAATGCATCTATGTTTGGTGAAAGTCTTCGAGTTTTTTAGCTTTGAATGAGCCCATCAGCGTCGAAGGGGAAGTTGTGACTCATGTGACCGCCCAGATTTCAATCAAAGAAGGATCCCAAAACCAGATCATACAGAGTCAAAAGATTCTCTTCTGATACACCCCGGAAAGCTAACAAGGATACCCAAAATGATGGTTTGGAAAAGGTGATTCCTTTTGAATATGGCCATTTTTGGTATCTATGTTAAATTTCCGGGGTGTATTTCCTTAAAGGTCCGAATCACTATTTCTTGCCCAACCCCTCCAAAAAATGGCTTAAGTTTCCACCACAAATCTTCGCTGCTCACGAAATGATGGATGATACCCTCCCGGGAACTAACATATCTCCTCCCAAAGGTACTCTTGAGTCGATGATGTTCCTTTACCCAAGGTGGGATATGTGATCGTTCCCTGGAGGGTAAAACAACACTTTCCTTGAGGTATAAAATATAAAATGATGAGCTTTCTGCCGCTTTGGGTGTCGCCTTTCTCCTTTATGTCCACCTTGGCTTTTGAAAACGACCACAACTGTCGTGCTGTCGTGCTGTCCTTTCTTGAGGATGAAGGCTTTCCTTGGTACTTTGGATGCTGGTGATGTTGGATTTCGATTGGAATACTTGGGGATATCCACACTCCAAATTCAAGATCTGAGTGCGTTCCAAACCACCATGACTCAAACCACTCCGTAAGCCTTGTGTGATAGGTACACTACACCAGTCTCCTTCATTAACACCCCCACCATCAATTTCACAAAGAACTACAAATCAATTCAGTTGAAGATGTAGAGCCCAGACGATTCCATCCTCTTTGGGAAAGTTTCTCTTGTTCAATTCCTCCTGTGTGCAGCACAAACAGTTGTACTCTTGATGACATGTTGAGAAAAGGTCAGACTTCAACCCACACATGGATCAAACTTAAGACAGCTTCCAGCGTCCGAATGGAAGCATGAACATAACATATCAACGTATACCGTATACATATCACTTCATGAGTATGATTGGAAGAAAGTGAAAGGGTCCAGCATGTTTAGAAACCAGTAGATGAACAGTTCACCATGTCATGAGGTTGAATATCTCAACCACCAAAATTGCATGTATGTATGACAGGATGGCCAATCTAGGTATCTGTTCAGACTACCTTTGGTGCAGTCATCTGAACACTCTGCACACACAGAAAAACCAGCGGAACTGTAGCTAAACATAGATTTCCATTGCAGATACTCTCCATTCAGCAACATCACTTCAGAAGGAACCAAATTACTTCATCAGCATAGGAAAAATCGGCCAAGTTTCCCACCTGAACTCGATCCCTTGGAAGTGGCCAGAATTTTACCACTCTTCATGAAGCGCAAAGACATTTGATTTACATCCTCATAGTGTGGAAAATGAAAAGTTCCCAGCTCCTGGCAGCCAGTTGAGTGTTGAGCCGGGTTCATGCTCCCACCTTTTCCAATGAAAACGATCACAAACAACCAAAGCCTTGTGGATTGGATGTTGTATTTTTGTAACTGTTTTTTTTGGTTGGAAAGGGAAAAGAAACCTCATGGAACTCGTATTTGAGTTTGAAAAAAAAAATGACACCGAAATCTAAGTATAGACAAAATCAAAATGCTACCAAAAATTGCAGAACTGTAGTAATTGATATACTTCCAAAT
Source organism: Breviolum minutum Mf 1.05b.01 (assembly GCA_000507305.1). NCBI lineage: Eukaryota > Dinophyceae > Suessiales > Symbiodiniaceae > Breviolum > Breviolum minutum. Next base: position 134,185 of record DF240587.1, read on the forward strand.
GATGCGGCCCAGTCCTTCTTGGCAGAAATGTCATAATATGTACCTCAGACTCGTCAAAATGACATTTGACATGACAAATAATACGTGGAGCATCTCGACTGCACCCAGAATTGTTTGGCAAAAATAAGCTCAGCACCATCCAACATCCGAAGGAAATTAATCTATTTCACCAACCGGAATTGGCAAAATCAATCTTTAAGTGCACGAATTCAAAATCATCTTCAAACGTCAGCGGTCATTTAATTGCCAACCCAAACAACGCACTATTATCATAAGAGGAATCCCTGAAAATTAGCCAAATTTGCATTGTTTTGATCCCCCCAAATTGGTAGTGTTATGACCCCTGAACATACAAAACTTGTTTGTTTGGGGGAGGTCTCAGACCTCAACGTCATGCAGCCCACCTTGATTCGGAGTGAGGACCAGCAATTGGTCATTTTGCATCCAGTACAATCCCGTTTTGCTCCTGGCAAAGCCTTCCTGAACAGGGGGTCAAGCACCATTCAAAAAAAAAGGGTAAGTGAAGTTTAGATAGTTGTTTTTTTCTGCACTTGTTTGTGAGGGGTGAAAACAAAAAATGGTTCTTGCCAAACTGCGTCATAGCTTCAATCCTTCCTTTATACACTTCGTTGCCCTCCACAGTCAACACTGCCCACTCAAGATCTGAAGATCCATCACCAAAGGCAATGTGTTTTCCATCCGGGCTAAAGGACATGTTGGTGACAAAGGAGGATTTGTTGGTAAAGATCTGGAAGTTGCGTATCTCCGAATGGTCCTGGACTTTTGTTCACCATCAAAATCGGGGGAGTTCATCAGATCTGAAGCAAAGTTAGCATAGCTGATAGGTTGAAGCACCGAATTTCCCATCAACTACTGGCATAAGAAAACGGAGTCCTTGTTCCGTAGGGGTCCGTCACTCAGTCATAAAAATCAGATGGAATTTCTCATATTTCACCTTCCGAATTCTTGAAATTTCTTTTTTGGACATTTGAGGAGTCCCCAACAATATGGAGTCAAACTAGGGATCATCTCTTCAAAAAAAAGGGAACGGCCAACCAAGGCGCCACCAACCGGTTGAGGTACTTAATTACACTGGTTTCAAAAACCTCAAGGAAGACCACCACAAGCAAGATAAAACACACCCCCCAAAACTAACATAGCACCTGCCCGGAGGCCTTCCCAAAAGGAAACTCATTCCAACCCCAGTGTTTGAGGGGCTATGTTAGTTTCTAGGATGGTAAATAAAGGATTCTCGTTGATTTTTACTGTAGTGACTGGTTCATGATGACTTGTGCACTCATTTTTGCTCTTCCAGTCCGTAGCATTGAAGATCTTCACTTTACCCTCAATGGCAGCAGCATATATCTGGCCGTCCATGCTTACACCTGCGACAAGGAGAAGCAGAAACTGCGCATGGAAGTATCCACAAGTTGGGGTTTAAAGTCCAGGATTCCGTGGAAACAACTTCAGGAAATTTCCACATCTCCAAATAAGAGAGAGCCCGTAGTACATCTCCTACACTCTTACACCATTGAACCAACCATAAGTGTTTATGCTCACATTGGACACTCATGGCAGTAAGTCAGTCAAGGACCAATTCTTCTTTGGGGGATATGCTGAAACCGCTTCAAAACACGACTGCTATTGAATTATCTTTGATGGTTGAAATCCGGCCAACCAGAGCTGATACATGTATATATGATTATATATACATTCATTTTGGAATGCTCCCCCACTAGCAGGATCACAATTGGATGGTCTCAATGAAACTTCAATTCTTCAGGTACTTGCCTTGCATCTAACCCACCCAGGATGCCAGTGGACAGTGAAGGTTTAGATTGGTTGTGTCAGGTTTCTGGGTGAAAAAAATGAAGCTAACTTCTTAGATTTACACCACCTCCAAAGTAGAGTTTTTCCTCAAATTTCCAGTGGTATTTTTCCTTATCATTGCACCCCTGAATGATTAACATGGAACCCAAAAAATGGAGGTTTGGAAGATGATTTTCCTTTTCAATTGGCAGGTGATTTTTAGGTTCCATGTTAACTTTCCAGGGCGTGTCCCTTTTGAACAACTACTGGGAGGTTTTTGTTGCGCCAATGTTTGGATGACCCCTGGTGCTTTTGGTTTGTTTACAGGGAGAATGAACTTGTTGATACTGGGCGAAAAGAATCGGCCTCTGAAAAGGAACAGGTGTATCTTTTCCCCCTTTCAAAGAGAGCATCAAGAAGGCGTGCCTTTAATGATTCAAAAAACACACTTAGAATAGAAGAAAAAAAAACTACAGCACCCGGCTCCCCTTTTCCGACTGAGACTCGAGTCTCAAAAGTCCGAGGTACAGAACAAAGGCGGATCATGAAAAGAGTTTTCTCCTTCAAAAGTAAAAATACCAATCGACTTCGTAAGTTGAGTTTTGATCTCATAGACCTCCATGGCATGATCTTTCTCCTGGACAAAAAACGAGATCCGGAAGGGTTGAAGATCCTGAAGTGCAGGGTTTTTGCTAAATGATGAAGCAGAAAAGAATGGGATAAAGCCAGTAAGCATGATGTGGTTGTAGTGGAAAAAGGGCAAGGGGAGATGACATTGTTGGTTGTCAATGATGAACGCATAAGATCTCCTGCGGATCCCCACCATATGCCATCAGAAGCTTCTCGTCATTCAGCCAAGCCATCCTGAATGAGACCAGGGCACAGAAAACAGGAGCCGTTTTGATTGACCATAAAAAATATAAAAAATTATGCCAACTGAGACACTGTCTGTCTTCACTGCTGCAGTGTTTAGTAATCCAAAAGGAATGTAAGACAATGCCAATGGGCCCGGAGCGAGCAACTTAGAACGTCTCTTACACATATAATGATTTTGTAGGATCTTAGGGATGTTGGATGTTTTCATCCTAATTGACCCAACTATCGGAAAATGCCGGAAAAAATTCAACAGCAAACAGTCACAGATTCCGGCCCAGGAAATTATGGGTGGGAGTCAGGCGACCAAGATCAAGGGCATTTTTTGTGACAAAACTCAGCAGCATAAACCTTAAAATGCTGGGGTTGGCACAGGAGGGTGTTTCTAAATTAATGACTTCTTGTCATCCGTAATGTGGGTAGGTTGTTTGTCACCAGTTGCATAGACCAGGTCATGGTGTTGAGTTGATCACTGCTCATGCATTTCAAAAGGCTTCGTGCTAATTTTTGAGATGATGAAACCTCTACTGATTGTTATGAGTCGGTGGTGTGACTTATTTTTCCCAACACCTGCAGAGAACATATTGTCAAAACAACAATGCTGAAAGAATGATCCCTCAATGGCAGAGTCATGTAAATCAAAATCAAAGCTGAACGCTCGACCCCCGGAAGGTATGTCTATGTCATCTATGAATGTAACTATGATGGTCATATATTTATATATATTGGCATTATATGATTATGTGTATGTATACTGTGTATATATGTATAAATTATATGAATATATGAAAATATGCTTTATGACTCCACTGGGTCCTTCTGCAAGTCCAATATGAGCGTTGTATCATCTCATTAGAAGTCATGTTTAACCTTGGCATGCCTGGCCCATCTCAGTGAATCATTCTCAAATTCCGCCTCCAAAATGCATGCCCCATGACCAAGTATGGACACGGACCAGCTATGCCTCTAACTGACCTTATTAAACCATATGTTTATACATGTCTATTGCTTCTTACCCAAGCTTTTAAGAACAAATACCAAGGATCCTTTTGATACCATCTTTCTCAAAGATCTTGGTGAATTTCTCTGGATCCACTTTCACCAAGGGTGGTGGTGCTGGTGCTGTTGATGCACCACAGCCCATGGCTGTGGAAACGTCAAACACAGAAAACTACCCAGTGGCTCTGAGCCCAAAAGGTTTCGAGTTGAGTTTGTTTGGTCACAAAACCCTTGGAAAATAATGGGATAAACGGCCAACCTCAACAGGGTGGCTGGATTTCAGAACCATCAACATTGGGGAGGCACATTGATGTTTGATACCCAGAATCTTTGTACCAGATTGGTGTCACTCAATTTTATGGGCTAAACCCGCCCCCGTGTTTCCCTGAGATTGCCCTGGCCGTTTTGGAAGGTGAATCCTGGCGGTGATAGCAACAAAACTGAGGGCCCCTGGTATATATAGGGGATTATACTACCCTGTTATATGGGGATGATAACAAACCATTATAAGGATCCCTATTAACCAACCAGTATAATGGAAAGTCAGAGTGTTTTTTCGTGGCTGATGTGAGTTCATAAAGGGTAACATGGAAGCTAAATGCTAAACTAGGTGGTGGTTTCAGCCAACTGATTTGAAAAAGACGCGCAGTCGTCGAAATCGGATCATCTTCCCCAATTAGAAGATTTGAAACCACCATCTACTAAACATGATATAGTGAACATAATGGATATAATAATATAACTTTGGGGACTCTTACGGGCTCGGGGAAGGACCCAACATGTACATACCTGGACCTTTCAAGGGGTGCCAAACGGTTGTTAAAGTGTTTCAACTCACCATCCCTTAGTCTTCAATTGGCACCCTCTAGAACGTGTCGGCGCGTGGATATGTGTATATATATACAGCAAACAAACCCATGGTCATGTAGTATAATATTACAGTATACCATATGCACGTAAAGTGTATGTATGAATATGTGTAACCATCCTGGAATAGATATTAGGATGTGGAACTGAAGTATCCCCCAAGAAAAATGAATTCCAAGATACAAATTGTAGAATATATAGAACATTCTGTCTAGACCAGGATGTTTGTAGACAAACAATTATAGTATACATACATTGTGTTTCCAACAGTCACTAGCTCCTTAGCTTTGTTCCGGTACAAGAATGACGTTTGAGAAATCCAGCCTTTTGAATTATACTTCACCTATCTAGAATACTTCTCTTATATTGGAATATGCACAAAAAATCGCCTTTACATGCTTAAGTTGAAATTAAGTCTTTGATGAAAATCAAATGCATAGTTTTGCATCGTTTCACTAAAATCATGGAGGAAAATTCGAGGCACCAAACCCAACCCTTCAACCTTTCAACGAATCGGAATCGGTTCATCTCCTCGCACTTTCCGGTTTCCACCACATACTCCAAAGCGCGGTTACAGCAACACCTGTGTGTGGTTTGCGTTTCCCCAAAAAAAATGGACCACTAATTTGTTTTTGTCGCAGAATCATCCCACGACTTTGCTGGAACTAAAGAAAGGACTGAAGGACAAGGTATCCCCATTTTGGGGGGGGGCAAGTCGGCATTTGGATGGTGGGACTTGGGGATGTTTTTAAACATGTAGTTGATGGAAAGTAAGAGCTTGCTTCAAACCAATCAAAGGTGTTTTTCACTGCTCAGGTCCGTTATTGTGGGACTAGTTGGTGGTTGAACCAACCCATTTGAAGAATATGCTCGTCAATTTGGATCACTTTCCCAATTTTCGGGATGAAAATACAAAATATTTGAGTTGCCACCAACCGGTTTTCCTAATTGATTACTTGGGAATATTCCCGAAAACCCCAACTCGCCCAGTCCGGGGTAAAACCCCGGGAAGTCGAAAGACTCCATCTCAAGCACCGTTGGTTTTTGATGTTGAAACCCGTTTTGTTAGGTCCACACCCACCATCCAATGTCTTTCAAAAAAAAAACGGTGGGCAGCTTGAAGCATAGGGCCCCCAAACCCAGTTCCACATGGATGCATATTACCTGGATGGCATGAGGACATATTGTTACATGCTGGACATGTTGGGACCAATCTGAAGACTGTGTTGGGCATGGAAAGTTCCAGCATATCGATTGTTCTCTTAGATTTTTGGAGCATCCCAAAGATTTGCATCAATTTGGAAGGGAATCCCCCCCGAAAAATGAATTCTGCAAAAAGGAACCCATTTCAATCGAGATCCCTGGGTTTGAGACAAAAAAACTCATGACATGAATGGTGAAGCTATGGGTTTTGAGATGTTGATGATGGTTGGTCTCCGGTACTATCTCCAACCTATTTTAATACTACAACTTGGGATGACCCATCTCCCAGCATGGCAGTCCCCACCAAGATTATCACTATGAACCTTCACTGGCCACTGCTAGTCAAAGGGGGGTCGCATCCCAAACCATATACATAACGTCCCAGCTGTACCTGAAAATCGATGTTGGGAAGAATCCTTTCCAAATAAGATGTCGAAATGTTTTCGGCAGTTGTTGCTATTAGTTTCACGGGGGGTAAAGTCTTATCTCTCCAATTCTATTTACATCAACATATATATATATATTATAATATTATGAAAATACTCCATTGGAATGTCAAATGAACAAAAGTTGCTTTTCAATGTTTTTCATACAAGTTCATTGCATTAATCACAATGCTTTACATCAGAAGTCATTGGATAACATGATCTAACATCCGCGCTGTCACCCCGTAAGGCCGGGGAGTAGTAGGAAAATTGAGGGAACATGGCTGGCTGGAAAATGGGCCGCTTGAAGTTTGAAGATATATCTTCCCATTGAAAATAGTGCCCACACCATCCATGGGACCAACCAAATGTAGGTAAATATAGCAGTCCCATGGATGCTATGGGAGTAGATTTTTACAGGTAGCCATGTTGGTACCGGAGTGCATCGCTTCGATGAGATTTGGATCCGAAATCTTGGAGACCGACCCTTTGGGATGGTGAAAACGTGACCCTTTTTCCCAGGTTGGGGAGGTGACCTCCAACTACTGAATTTAAACGTCACGGGTTCCTTGAATCATCTGCTATTTTGTGGTTCCCACAATTCCATGTTCAAAAGAAACAACGTTGGGTTACAGGGGTCATTTAGAACTGCGAATAGCTTTGTACCT